>JAQIFY010000839.1:0-14712 GCA_028533085.1 Varecia variegata
AAAAAAAAAAAAAAAAAAAGAAGTTAGACAAAGAGCAAAACAAAACCAAGGAAAGTGGAAGGGAAAAATAAATAAAAGAGCAGAACTTAATGAAATAGAAAACTTACTACGAAGATTATCAATAAAGATAAAAGCTAGTGCTTTGAAAAAAAACTACTGAAACTAAAGGAAAAAAGAGAACACATGAAAGTGAAATTGGAATAAAAACGGGGATATCTCTATAGATGTTGTAGACAGTAAAATGTTAACGAGAATATTATAAACAACTTTACATAAATATAAAACCTTAGCAGCAACAACTTCCTAGAAAAATATTACTTACTAAAACTAAGTTAAAAAGAAATTTAAAAAGTAAATAGTTCTAAAGCCATTACAGACATTTAATCTGTGGTCAAAAATAACATCACAAAAGAAAACAAACCACCCAGCCAAAGTGGCTTCATCATTGAGTTCTATCAAACATTCAAGGAACAAAGGAGGGGAAACTAAAATGGATTGTGAGCTGGTGTGGCATGCCTGCAGTCCCAGCTACTTGGGAGGCTGAGGCAGGGGGAATAGCTGGAGCCCGGGAGTTTGAGACTAGCCGGAGAAACACTGTCTCTTACAAAATCACAAAAAAAAAAAAGAGCAGGCCGGGCGCGGTGGCTCACGCCTGTAATCCTAGCACTCTGGGAGGCCAAGGCGGGTAGATTGCTCAAGGTCAGGAGTTCGAGACCAGTCTGAGCAAGAGCGAGACCCCCGTCTCTACTAAAAATAGAAAGAAATTATCTGGCCAACTAAAATATATAGAAAAAAAATTAGCCGGGCATGGTGGCGCATGCCTGTAGTCCCAGCTACCCGGGAGGCTGAGGCAGTAGGATTGCTTAAGCCCAGGAGTTTGAGGTTGCTGTGAGCTAGGCTGACACCACGGCACTCACTCTAGCCCAAGCAACAAAGCGAGACTCTGTTTCAAAAAAAAAAAAAGCAAAGTGGAAGAACATAATGGGTATTTAGACCTCTGGACCAACTGTGGCAGCAGGGATTGTGATTTGTCCCATTAACTTTCCTCTTGAAAGTTTTCCCAGAAGTTGTGACCAACCAGAATCCTGGAGAGGCTGTACCTGGATAGAGTGAACTTGACATAAGCAGCAAGCATATCTGAACAGTGCAAGAGGTGGAGTGCAGAGAATACTACTGTTGTTGTACCCAGATCCTCTTTGCTGGCTGGCACACCCACCCCCCAGATAGGTCAGCTGATAATAACTCACAGAAGTCCCTTTCTCCAGAGAACTGCCACCTCACCTAGCTGTTCCTCTCTTCTACTCCTCCCCACATCCTGCTTCCTTCATTTTCCTCTTCCTGAGCACTTTTCCCAATATATCACTTGAACAGGAATCCTCATTTCATGCTCTGCTTCTACAGATAGGATCTAAGACATCACCATTTTAAAGGGTGAAAAGAAAGCCACAGAGTACAAGAAGACATTTTTAATATGTGTAACTAACAGGGGACCACTAACTAAAAGATATAAAGAGCTACACAAAATCAATGAGAAAAACTGAAAAAAGGCAAAAGACTTGAATAGGCAGTTCACAAAAGAGGCCATCCAACTGATCAATACAAAAAGTGCTTGACATCAATAGTAACCAAGGAAAGCAAATAAAACCACAGATATCATGACACACCCACAAAAACAGTTAAAAAATTAAAACTGACAAAATCAAGTATTTGCAAGGATATGAAACTGGAACTCTCATATACTGCTGGTAGGAAAGTAAATTGGTACAATCACTTAGAAAACTGGCATTATCTAGCAAAGCAATTCCACAACATCTATAACCTGAAGAAACTTGTTCACATACACAACAGAAAATGTCTAAGGTTGGCTGGGTGTGGTGGCTCACACCTGTAATACTAGCACTCTGGGAAGCCAAGGCCAGAAGATCACTTGAGCTCAGGAGTTCAAGACCAGTCTGAGCAAGAGTGAGACCCCATCTCTACTAAAAACAGAAAAAATTAGCCAGGCATGGTGGCACGTGCCTGTAGTCCCAGCTAATTGGGAGGCTGAGGCAGGAGGATCACTTGAGCCCAGGACTTTGAGGTTGCTGTGAGCTAGGCTGAAGTCATGGCACTCTAGCCTGGGCAACAGAGTGAAGCTCTGTCTCAAAAAAAAAAAAAAAAAAAAAAACAGGTAGTTTGCAGTCAAACTTTAAGCAACTCAAGTATCCACCAACTATAGGATGAATAAATCTATTGTGACATATTTATACACTGAAATGCTGTTAGCAATGAAAATGAGTGAGGTGGCCACATGGATGTAGCTCACAAACAAGTTGAGCAAAAGAAGCAAAACATAAAGATTCTATATGGATGAATTATTTTAAAAACAAGTTAGGATGGAAATATAGGTGATATAACCACAAAGAAAAGCAAATAAATGCTTATCACAAAAGTCAAGACAGTGGTTTCTTCTGAGGGAGGAGGTTATGATTTGGAAGGAGGTAGTGAGTATTGGTAATGTTCCATTTCTTGATAGGGTAGTGATTACATGTGTATTTCCCTTACAATTATTTGTTAAATTATATATTTGTGGTTTTTTTCTGCATGGATATTTGTTATATTATTTCATATTAGAAAAAGTTTAAAACAAAGACAATGAAATAAATATACTGATTATTGTTTGATTCTTAGAAAAACTGAGAGAACTGAAATCCTTCATTTTTAAATTAACAACCTTGCCCCCCCAATCCCTAAAAGAGTACCTAACTTCTCTTAGGACTACAGGTGGGGAGACAGTCTCCTGGGAACAGATCTATGCTTTGCCCAGTTACCCAAGGACCCCTCTTACATATGGAAAAGTAAAAGTGAGTATGCACCCAAAGTACGAGGGATAGGTATCTTATTGAAGGCTGCCATTTCTGAGAATCCTTGTTAGGCAGAACCCTGGAGAGGACATGGAACCAACTTGCCAAAGGGACTTGTGTTAGGAAGAGGAGAAGGGACTAAGCCCCAAACCCTGATAAAAGGTTTGGAAATAGGGAAATCTCAAGTTTGCTAGCAGGAAAGGGCTCCATATGCCGTAAGAGGGAACTCCCCAGGAGACTAGGGGAACCCAGCCTGGGTGACAGGCTCAACACGAAGCCAGAGTGAGGTGCTTAGGGGAGAATGGCTAAGCACGTGAGCATAAACTAAAAACGTTCTAACCTTGGAATCCAAGCATGGGATCATGCTGGCAGGGATCTGGTCCAATAAGGGCGTTGAGCAGCAGTGACCACACATCCTTGGACCATGCAGGACAGCTCTTCAATAGTGATACCATACAGCTGTGTCAGAAATAACAACGTGGGTGGACTGCTCAGACACTACAGTTCTCTCGTCTGGAGAGTGACAGTAAGAATGACCCCTTTTTCCTGTGGAAGCCCCAAGAGGGCTTAGAAGAGGGAAACATTGGAATTCTCTCACTGATAAGGGCATTAGAAGACTTGGGGGTTTTCTTGGAAAAAAAAAATAAATATGTGACTGCATTTGAACCCAACTTGTGAAATGGGACATACAGGTTAAACATCTAAACTGAAACAGACAAAATCTTAAATGCCTCTCACTTTTATGCATACAATATCAAATATTTTAGATGAGTGGGAAACTAATAATCATTAAGCTAACAGAAAGAGGGAAATGAGAAATTAGCAGACATTCCAAACAAAGCCCATGATAGGTGACTCAAGAAGAGAAGTTTCATTCATTAGGGCAAACTGAAAGAACAAAATGCTTCTTGTACCATCTATTATTACCATGTGACTGAAGCAAGTAAAAGGAACTTGCTTCTTTCACATCTTCCTTGAAAAGCATGTGATGTTTTCTTGGTTGCCCGCACATTATCCCTCCCACCTTTGTGAGCTCTTGCTGACTCCCCACCTACACCTTTATCACAGCCCCCACTGGTTTGCCCCTTACGTGTGGTAAAGCCCTCACTTTTATCCCCTCAAAGATTCTGAAATCCCTAAGGCCAGGGTCTATATATGTTTTTATCTGTTTCTACTTACTCCCACTCCTTGTGGCCCTGCCACCAATGCATGTTTATTCAAGGAAAGAGAAAAAAGGGAGAAGGAAGGGATAGCAAGACTGTACTGCAACTGAAAAAAATCAGAAAACAGAAACCCATAGTGAACTGGTGACTGCTTGACCACTTATTGCTTAACAGCTACTTGTGCTATCATAAAAATACAATTTCCCTGATAACCATGGAAACCAAAATGAAGGCACTGTGGTGAAGGCAGCTCTTTTTAGAAATCTAAAACCAATAAGAGGCCTGAAACCAGAAAGACAAAGAAATCCAAGTGTTCCAGGCCAGAAGGAAATCCTTTCCTAAAAACCCTGACAAAGCATTTTCTCCAGTCTCCAAAATATCATCAGGTTTCAACAAGGGCTCTGGAACTGCTGGGAGGGATCATGAAACAATTCAGGCCTCTCTGTGTGCTTCTGTCCCTTGGGGCCAGCTGCTATGAGGCAAGTTCACTGGGAGCTGGAACTTATTATAAAATGTACTGAGAACTAGCAGAGGGAAATATATACATATGTAAATACATATATAATATAACCTCAAACTAACATAGCTAGCAATGGAAAAAGCCCCTTGGGGATAGGGTCTGTCTTGTTCACAGCCCTATCTCCAGCTCCTAGTAGGCGTACAAGCACAAGTTCCATAAATACTTGTTGGGTTAATTAAGAATTAGAACTTAGGAAATGCGGGCACAGTGCTTGGTAAAAAAAAGGTCCATTCTCTCCACTACCCAATGCCAACACTCTTCTGGGTCCTGAGCAAAATCCAAGTCCTGTCCTCTTTCTGAGTCTGGTTTCTCTATTTGCAAAAGGAGACAGCTGGATTAGATGGTTTCCCAGGCATCCTCCAGCTCTGACAGTCAATCACCCTACTGTGCTTTTTTTGGTGGCAGCACATGCCTGGCACTTTTCTTTTCCCTCAGAGGGAATCTGATACCCATCTGCTCAAGTAAATTAATGTTCCCATCAAGCCTGACTCATTTGGTAGCAACAACAGGTTCACATGCCAGTTGTAACAGAGAAGGCAAAGGGGGCCCAGAGCGGGAAAAGGGTCCTACAAACCAAAACGGCACTATTTTTAGGACTAAAAATAAAGAAACTGAAATGTGATTTTAATAAAAATCCCTTAGGTGAAGTACTCTCTAGTTTACTAATTTAATAATGTTGATATTAACAGCACTATCTATTGAGCCTTCTGTGCCGGATACCGTGCTAAGCCCTTTTCACTTAATCCTCACAGCAACCTATGAGCTAAGTACTATTATTATCTCTGAATAGGTGAGGTATCGATTTGGCTCAAGGTCAGACAGCTAGTAAGTGGCAGAACTAGGACTTGAACCCAGGGCTGCCCAACTCCAGGGTTCTGGCTCTTCAAGTGGCTTTCCCCTTGGTTCTTCACTGTAGTCCTAAAGAGGAGGCAGGTCAGAAGTTATCACTTTCTGTTTAAAGATGGAGAAATCCAGTCTCCAAGAGGATTGCGATTTGCACAAAATAAAGACACAGGAGGTGCCCGGCCCTGGACTTGCTCCTGCGTTC
Source organism: Varecia variegata (assembly GCA_028533085.1). NCBI lineage: Eukaryota > Metazoa > Chordata > Mammalia > Primates > Lemuridae > Varecia > Varecia variegata. Next base: position 5,575 of record JAQIFY010000839.1, read on the forward strand.
CTAGGTGAAGGCTCTTTCCATCCCCAAAGTCGGCTTCTTCCTCTTCGACTTCACTTACACACTCGCAAAACCTCGGGGCCGGAGAGAACCGCGGAGATGCACCCTCCTGGCCCGGTAGTTTTACGAAAGGGGAAACCAAGTCACAGCTCTTCGGCGCGGCTGAGCCTCCGGGTGCCAGGGGAACGCGGAGCCGGGAGCAGCCCGAGCGGCGCCTCAGGGGTCAGTCGTCTGGTGAAACGCCCGGAGTCCCGGAGAGGCAGCCCAAGGCGCGGAGCCCCGTCCCCCGGCCGCCCCCAGCTCCGGGACCCGGGAATCCCTGGGACGCGGGAGGAGTAAGTTCTCCCGCAGCCTCCGCGGCCCGGCCGCTTACCTCGCAGGGCGCTCTCCCGGGCGCTCGCTCACCGCGGCGTCCGGCCCGCGGCCGCCAGTGCCCTGGCAGCTGCCCGCCGCCCCCGCCACTGGAGCCGCAGCGCAGCCTGTCACACTGCTGCGTGCGCCGCGAACTCCGCCCGGGGGCACACAGCCGCCGGGGACTCGTGCAGGGCCGCCGCCGTCACGTGACGCGCGAGGCCGGGGATGCCGGGGATGCCGGGAGCGGCGGGCGGGCCCCGGCCGCGCGTCCAGACCGCCGCCGCGGAAAAGGAATCTCTGCGGCGAGGGGACCTAGAGGGCAGAGGAAGGGAGACGCGAAGCGGGCGGGCAGGTCTTCGGGTGCAGCAAAGGCGAACTTGTGTAAGGGCAACTGAGGCTTGGGTTGCGTGGCCCCAGAGGAGCAGAAATGGAATCAGTGGGTGGAAATAGCAGGGAGGCATGCTAGGGCCAATACAGTATAAAGAACATTCCTCCAAGTACCAGAGTTATCTAGCAGTGTACTGAGCTGTTTCCTGAGGGGGTGCGCTCTCTGTAGATGTGCACAGAGGGGCTGGGTTCACTCACTGAATAAACTGACCTCTGGCTATACACTGGGAGTATATGTTAAATTAGTTATATGTATAGAGCTTAGAATTCTTGCCACCTAGTAAATGCTGTGTGTTAGTTATTGCTGCTGCTGTTTTTATTATAAGGCACAAAAGTGAACAATGTCAATATGCTTCCTGTTCTAAAAATAATTCTCTAGTGGAGAAGGTAGACATTGATCAAACAGCATTCAAATCAATATGCATTTAAAATTATGGTAAATGTACGGAAGGAACCCTAATTTAAAATTAGGGTACAAGGGAGGGTGGTCAGGGAAGACTTCTCAGAGGAAGATAGAGATAGCCAAATGGAAGAGGGGTAGGGAGCCCCTGTGAAAGCTCTTGGGCCTGATGGGGTGGAGGAGAAAAGATTGCTCTTTGGGGAGAGGGAAAATATCCAGTTTGAGGCTTTTTGAGTTAAGGGGAGAACTATCAGTGAGGTCAGAGAGGTGGGTAGGGGCCAGATCATGCAGCTCTTAGGCCATGATAAGGATTTTAAAGTTGTGTTTAAAAGGAAGCCTTGAAGGAGTGCAGGATTTGAGACCTTTTAAAACAGTGTGTCATCTACTATGTGGAGAATAGACAAGAGTTAAGAGTGGAAGCAGAGATTGGTTAATAAGGATTGGACTGGAATAATGGTTGTAAAGATGCACAGAAATGGATTTGAGATACATTTTTGAAGTGGAGTCAAGCTAGGCTGGGAAATTAGGGGGATTCCCAGTCTTCTAGATTAACCTATTAACGGGGCCCATGAGGTGCTATTTATTGAAATGGTAACTATTTTAAGGTGCAAATATTTTGAGGTGGGGAGAGATCAAGAACTCAGTTTTGGACTTGTTAAATTTGACACGCCAGTTAGAATGGCTATTATCAAAAAAAAAAAAAAAAAACTCTAACAAATGCTGGTGAGGATGTGGAAAAAAGTGAACTCTTACACACTGTTGGTGGGAATGTAAATGATACACCAGTTTTGGAAAACAGTGTGGAGGTTTCTCAAAAAACTAAAAATAGAACTACTGTAAGATCCAGCAATCCCATTACTGGATATTTATCCACAGGAAAGGTAATAAGTGTATCAAAGGTATACCTGCACCCTCATTTTTTTAAGCAGTCCTAAAATGGAGACAGACAAACCCCCATGTTTATTGCAGCACTATTCACAATAGCTAAGATATGAAATCAACCTAAGTATTCATCAGTGGATGAATGGATAAAGAAAATGTGGCATAGATACACAATGGAATACTATTCAGCCATAAAAAATGAAATTCTGTCACTTGTAGCAACATGGATAGAACTGGAGGTCATTATGTAAGCCAGGTACAAGAAGACAAATATCATGTATTCTCACTCATATGTTGGAGCTAAAAAAGTTGATCACATGGAGGTAGTGAGTAGAATGATAGTTACCAGTGGCTGGGAAGGGGATGAAGACAGGTTGGTTAATGGGTACAAACATAGATAGAAGGAAGTTCTAGTGTTCAACAGCACAGTATGGTGACTACAGTTAACAACTGATTGTGTTATATATTTCCAAATAGCTAGATTTTAAATGTTCCCAACACAAAGAGATGATAAATATTTGAGGTGATGGATATCCTAAATACCCTGATTTGATCATTATACATTGTATGCAGGTATCAAAATATCACATGCATCCCATAAACATGTATAATTATGTATTAATTAAAAAATTGAGAAATTCAGATGCCTGTGTCATCCAAGTAGAGTGATTACAACAAAGCTGTTGGATACAGACCTGTGGATTTTAGAAAAGAATGTCAGCTACAGAAATCTAACTTATCAAGAATACCGTGATAAAAGAAATCAGTACAGCAGTTTGAAGTTTGAGATAACTAACCCCTGAGGGGACAATGACCTCTGTCAGTTCCTGGTTCTACAGAATGTATTCCATGAAAATGTATTCCATCTATTATTACCATATGATGATGGGTGAGGCCTAAGTTATCATGAAGTTGTTCTGTTTTATAAATGGACAAACAAAATACCTAAACCTACAGCCAACAATTTAAAGCACAAAGCTGTATACACAGTAGCCACATATTATAGAAAGACCACTGACTTAGGTCAGATCAGAACAGGGGTAGTCTCACGCAATGAGCTTGATGATTTATCTTATTGACTGGTAAAGCTATGACATGCTTAATCCTTTTAAAAGTATCCTATGTATGAAATGGCAGTCTAGGTATGACTGTTAATAAACAATTAAAAGCCTGAGTTTCTGGATTTGTGCCAGCCAACATTATTGTGTTTTGGTATTTCTATAAAACAGTTGATTCTCAAAAGCGTTTAATAGCAGCCTTCTACAAAAGCATGCTGTCTTCCCTATTAGTGGTGTAAGCATCACGTGCCATGTGGGAAATTTTAAATATATAATTACTTAATATGAGAATATCATTTGCAAACTACAGTTGAGCCTTCCCTTCTTTCTGTCCTCATCTCTCTTGTTCATGCCTCTATCCTACCACTTGCTTTCCAAATAGTAGAAATTCAAAATGGTTGATTTTTCTCCTCCATTAGAGAATGGACTTGCTTATCTTTGCACCCTGGCAAGTAGTTAGTATTTACTATCAAATGAATAAGTGAACATACATCATCTCCTCAGCCATGGGAGCTTTATTTACTTTGCTTTATAGAAAAATCAGGCTCAGGCAGAGTTATTTGTCCAGAGTCAACATAGTGGACGTGCCATCCTTTTTGGCTGCCCAGGATCTGAACTCCCTTTCTACGTGTGGGAATTCCCCATGTAGGAGGTTGTTGAGAAGCAGAGCATGCCTTTCACTATAGAGGTGGAAATTCCAGGTACTTTCTCTGCTTCTCCATGTGACTCCAATGCTACAAATAACTCCTCAGACTTTCAATTGAGAGCCAGAGACACAATGAAGTCTCTGGAATAATTTTCTTTGGTGATCTTTGCAAGTGCAGAAAGTTAGGTTCTTAGAGCCAACACCGGCTGACATGACAGTGGCAGGATCTGGGTGCTGTGCATATGGCCTTGGCAAATTAAGTGGTGGCACCTAATGTTCAGCAGAGGTAGTGTTCTCACTGCATCAGTTCTCTGGTGTGACCAAGTGACAAAGGGTGATGTTCCAGTTGCCTATTCTTTAAAGCTGATTCTCTAGGCCACTTAGTGCTGCTGAAGTCTCTATTATCCTTTTAATGAAACACTTTTCTTCTTAAATCTGCCAAATTGAATTTTAGTACTTACAACTAAAAAATGACTCATATAGTCACATAATAAATAGCAGAGCTGAAGCTGTAATCCAGGACTTTGAAATCCTAATTCTAGTGCTCTCTTCATATAGACAGACTGCCACTTCCCAACAACCCACAATGTTTACATTACATATTGATGTCCCTAAATCACTCTTTGTTCGACAAATTTATAGTTTAAATTGTAAGCTGGTTAATGAACATTTCAAGCAACTACACGGTGAGGCAGCTGCCAAGTAGAACACTGTTTCAAATACAGCAGTATCTTTGTACATCTATTATGTAATTAAAAAAATTTTTTTTGGATTTTTGGTCTCATAAGTACAAAATGAAAATACATTTGACACTTGAACAAGGTGGGAGCTAGAGGCGCTGATCCCTTGTGCAGTCAAAAATCCATATATAACCTTTGACTCCCCCAAAACTTAACTACTAATGGCCTACTCTTGCCTGGAAGCCTTATGGATACATAAACAGTCGATTAACATTTATTTTGTGTGTTATATGTATTATATATTCTTAAAGTAAGCTACAGAAAAGAAAATGTTAAGAAAATCATAAGGAAAATACATTTACAGTACTGTATGGCTCATCTGTCTGAAATGGCAGGCAGTCAGCGGTTGCAGACCTCAACCTAAGGCACCTATCAAGCAATTCGACTTTTTCTTGTAATGTCGTTACTTTTCTCTGCTTCTTGGGAGCACTTCCAGCATCACTAGTGGCACTTCATTTGGGTCCCATGGTGTTATTCAAGGTTTACAGTATTGCACTAAATATGATGAAAAATACTTGAGAACTGAGATCACTTTTTACTGCCATACACAATTTACTAGAGAGAGCAACTGCTCACTCGGAGATTAGGGTCACGTGGCATTTTAAGCAGACAGTTGTAACACGAGCTCACTGCAATAGCAACAGAAGGTGGCTATGAAATTATTTCAGTAGTATAGTATGTGAATTTTATGCAGTTATGATTTAATACTGCATCTTTATTTACATTTCTCTCGACTGTGATTGGTGCTACATATGGTCTGTGTGTGCATAAAATTTTTTTTTTTTTGAGACAGTGTCTCACTCTGTTGCCCTGCATAGAATGCAGTGGCATCATTGTGCCTCACTGTAACCTCAAACTACTGGGCTCAAGTGATCCTCCTGAATAGTTGGGACTACAGGCGCATGCCACCACGCACAGCTGATTTTTTCTATTTTTGGTAGAAACGGGGTCTCGCTCTTACTCAGGCTGGTCTTGAACTCCTGAGCTCAAGACATCCTCCCATTTCAGCCTCCCAGAGTACTAGGATTACAGGCGTGAGCCACCTTGCCTGGCCTAAATCTTATTTTTTTTTAAGAGACAGACCTCTGGCTCTGTTGCCCAGGCTGCCCTCGAACTCCTAGGCTCAAGCCATCCTCTCACCTCAGCTTCATGAGTAGCTGGGACTGCAGACACACACTGCAGTGCCGAGCTAATTTTAAGTTTTTATTTATTTACTTACTTATTTACAGAGATGGGGTCTTGCTCTGTCACCCAGGCTGGAGTACAGAGACACGATCATAGCTCATCGCAGCCTCTAACTCCTGGTCTCAAGGGATCCTCCCACCTCAGCCTCCCAAATAGCTGAGACTACAGGCACGAGCCACTGCACCTGGCTAATTTTAACTTTTTATAATAGATTTATGTATATTTTATGGTAGTAAATGATAAAACAGACTAGTATATACATATATTTTATGTATTCATGACATACCTTTTTCTTAATTTTTTCAGTATTCCCAGGCTACTCAGTTCATCTGCAGTAGCAGGTTTTTTCAAATTGTTATAAATCTCCAAATTCCCAATATATTTATTGAAAAAATGTCTGTGTATAAGTGAATCTGGGCAGTTCAAATACATGTTGTTCAAGGGTCAACTATACTACTACTAATTACTAATGTGACTGAGAAAAAGATGGAAACATTAAACATGCTTAAAGTAGATCTTTAGCCTGAACAGAATGATTGCTGGACTGAAAGCAGCTGTTTTATTTCTGAATCAAACAATTTAAAAACATGTTTCATAACTCTGAAAATATTTCATCATATATTGTGTTTAAAAGACAAAGTGCCAGCCTGGGCAAGAGCAAGACCCCATCTCTACAAAGAAAAAAATACAAAAATTAGCCAGGTGTGGTGGCTCGTGCCTGTAATTCTAGCACTTTGGGGAGGGTGAGGCAGGAGGACAACTTGAGCCCAGGAAGTTAGACCCTGTAGTGAGCTATGATCACGCCAATGCACTCTACCCTGGGCAACAGATCAAGATCCTGTCTCAAAAAAAACCAAAAACCAAAAAAAAAAAAAAAAAAACCCACCAAAGTACATAAATAATTTTGTAATGTTTTTACATCTCAGTAGCAAGAATATTCAACTTTGATATATATATGATTTTCATGTTTTTGAGAACTTGTACTAAAGCAGGCAATTAGCATCACAGCATTTATGTAATACTGAATGCACACAAGTAACATGTAAGTAACAACTACGGAAAACTCTCTCTTGAATGATGTCCACAATAAGAAGTAGGGAAAGACCTTGTGTTTTATTTCAAATCTATCACTGTAGCTTTCAAAAAAATAGATTACTAAAGGTTGTCCTTGTGTAGTGGAATTTGGAACTGCAGTATATATACTAGCCAGCAGATGTCAGAGTGGGATCTCTTAAGACTTAAGTATGAGACTACAATGAAAAAGTTTCTGAAAGGACTAAGTTTCTTGTTCTTCTGTGCACAAAACACTTTGGTCACACTGGTCTTTCTTCCTCAGCACATTTGCTTTAACACTTTTTCAAAGACTCCTCACTCTTTATCTGGCCAATTCCTATTCAGCCAAACCTTACTTTATGGGTCTCTTCCTAAGGGAGCCCTTCCTGCTTCCTCCCCAACCAAATAGGTCAAGGCTCCCCTGTTCCATGTTCTCACAGCTACCTGTATTTGACTCTCACAACAGTTTATATGGTATAATATAATGAAATAATTAGCGATAAAATTATGTAATATCTGACTGACTCCCCTGCTAGATTGTAAGCTTCTTAAGGATGGAGACCCTGCTTGAATTCTTCTCTGCTGTATTCCTCACCCACCACATTGACTGTCCCACTGTAGTCACTGAATAAATATTTGTGAATATGAAGACTTTGCTTCATATTTTGGAGTATTTTTCTGAGGCCTGGACAATAAGTTGTATCCAGAAAGTCAACATTTTTCCACCTTCAATTCAGCAGTTGTTTATTCAGCCCCTTCTGTGATATTATGTGGTATTATGATATTATGATAAAGGTATTATGTAGGACAGAAAAATGTGAGACAGTACTTGTATTCAAGTGGTTTTCTGTCTAGACAATGACAGAAACTTTATCCTATAGTGGCAATCCCTGCTACAGCATATCCATGTTCAGATTCTGCTTACACATTTCTAGTACCCAACAGTAGCTGGTAGTGAATTCAACAAGGATTCTTCCTTCTTAGCTTTCTAAACACTTATCTTTTTCTGCTTTTTGGAGTAATTACTTTCTTTGACAGAACAACCCTCTCATTTTTAAAAACAGCTCTCAGCCTCCTACTAAAAAAAAGTCCCAATTCCTGTACTTGTTCTTCATTCCAAATGCAGGCTCAAGTTTGCACATCTATAAACTATTGAACACACTCAATTATAATGCTACTTTACATCACAGAAAAACTATAAAGAGCAATGATAAAGCAGTTTTTTTTTTAAAAATATTGCACTGGCTGCAGGAATACCATTCGCTTAGGAGCAAAATTCCTACTGTTGGTAGAGAATTAATATTTTCCTCATTTCTTTCAATGACACCATTTCAAGAGTTTAAAAAACTCAAATTTGCTATGGCTCTTTACTATTTTACATTACGTATTCAAACAAACTCTTTTTCTCACATGTGCGCGTGCACACACACACACAGTCTCCAACCATTTTCTTTCTTTTCTTTTCTTTTTGAGACAGAGTCTCATTCTGTTGCCCAGGCTACAGTGCCATGGCGTCAGCCTCGCTCACAGCAACCTCAAACTCCTGGGCTCAAGCAATCCTCCTGCCTCAGCCTCCCCTGTAGCTGGGACTACAGGCATGCACCACTATGCCTGGCTAACTTTTTCTATATGTTTTTAGTTGGCCTGCTAATTTCTGTTTTTTTTTTTTTGTTTGTTTGTTTGTTTTTTTAGTAGGGATAGGGTCTTGCTCTTGCTCAGGCTGGTATCAAACTCCTGACCTCGAGTGATCCACCTGCCTCGGCCTCCCAGAGTGCAAGGATTACAGGCGTGAGCCACCACGCCCGGCCTCCAACTATTTTCTTATGTACTATTTCAGAATTGTTTATTCCAAGTATTGAAGCCCCCAGTGGAGTTTATGGCCTGAATTTTAAAAACCTAGCCACAAAAACTGAAACATCACATTCTTATTCCACCCTGAACTGGAATCCAGGGTAACAATTACACTATTTTCCCTCAAGAAAAGTACTTGCGGATAGAGTACAACAAAGAAACATTAAAAGTCCCCTAAGCTGGCCAGGTGCAGTGGCTCACAATCCTAGTACTCTGGGAGGTTAAGGCAGGAGGATTGCTTGAGGCTAGGAGTTTGAGGCCAGCCTGAGAAAGAGCAAGACCCTGTCTCTAAAAAAAAAAAAAAAAAAAAGAAAGAAAGAAAAATTAGCCAGGTGTGCTGGCAAGAACCTGTAGTCCTAGCTACTGGGGAGGCTGAGGCAGGAGGAACATTTGAGCCCAGGAGTCTGAGGTTGCAGTGAGCTATAATGACCCCACTGCACTTTAGCTGGGGCAACAGAGTAAGACTCTGTTTGAAAAAAAAAAAAGCATTGGCCAGCTGCTATTTATTAGCTACTGAAACTTTCAGAGTTTCAACCTCTCCATCTGTAAAATGGCATTAATACTGATTGGTTAAGGCTGTTTTTA
>JAQIFY010000084.1:0-111217 GCA_028533085.1 Varecia variegata
GAGTTAAGTGATATCTCATTGTGGTTTTGATTTGCATTTCCCTGATGATTAGAGATGTTGAGCATTTTTTCATATGTTTGTTAGCCATTCTTATATCTTCTTTTGAAAAATTTCTATTCATGTCCTTTGCCCACTTTTTGATGGGGTTGTTTGATTTTTTCTTACTGATTTTGCTGAGTTCTAAATAGATTCTTGTTTTGACTGGTGTTTACCTCCCTTTAATTTCCTCAAAACATTTAAGAGGAGTGAATCATCTTGAGTTTGTCTCTATGACAGTATTTTTTTTTCTTTTGACATAAATTCCATTACAAACAGAAACACTTTCTCATTTATATTGAACATCCTAAATTTTATGCTGCTGTTTTGGCTTTCAAAACTATTATTTACAAGTTTTATATTAACATATAAGATGAGAATATTGAGAACAGAATTTCCTTGATTTTACATTTTCCAGTTAAGATTTTAAATGACTAAGGCTGGGCACCGTGGCTCAGGTCTGTAATCCTAGCACTCTGGGAGGCCGAGGCGGGTGGATCGCTCGAGGTCAGGAGTTCGAGACCAGCCTAAGCAAGAGCGAGACCCCGTCTCTACTAAAAAATAGAAAGAAATTATCTGGCCAACTAAAAATATATCTAGAAAAAATTAGCCGGGCATGGTGGCGCATGCCTGTAGTCCCAGCTACTCAGGAGGCTGAGGCAGTAGGATCGCTTAAGCCCAGGAATTTGAGGTTGCTGTGAGCTAGGCTGACGCCAGGGCACTCTAGCCCGGGCAACAGAGTGAGACTCTGTCTCAAAAAAAAAAAAAAAAAAAAAAGATTTTAAATGACTAGAAGAAGGGCCTTTTGGGGCCCTGTCTATACTGGTGACACTATAAACTGTATCCACAGTTCTTTATTTCTTTTGACATTCAGATCCTCAAAGACTGTGGGCCTCCATCAGATATGAAACTTAAAATTATTTATTCAAGTCCTCAGTGAGAGAAAAGTATACCTCTAGCAGATGCCAGAAGACATAGGAAAGTTTATCACTTCTATAACATTTAACATCTCTAAGGAATAAATTTTAAAAAGTAAAGATTGGCACCTGAAATGAGAAAATTGATTTCAACTCTCAAAACATTTTTGTCTGTAAGTCACATATAGCCTTTGGCTTTTCATATATTCTAGCGATGTAAAGTTCCATGAAAAATCACTATTTAAACAAAGAACAATTTTTTTTAATGAAAGTTAAAAGGTATAGACAATAGAAAGGAAATTTCACTTAATTTGAAAAAAAATTAAGAATTTATAAGATCATATTCTAGATTTAACGTGGGGGAAAAAGGAAAAGGAAGTATAAAATAAAGCACAATTTATTCAAATTTTTATTTTATAAAACCAGCTTTATTTGTTAAAAGCAAATAATCATTTTGGTAAAGGTACATTGATATTATATCAGCATTTTCTGTTTAACAATAATAGTTTCACCCTGTAGATAATGGCAAACTTGCTGAGGTAATATTTTTTTAGGCAAGCTTATAGTGTTATAAAACAACTTCTGGTTCCTACAGCATATTCTATGTCAACGATAATCTCTATATCTTTCATGTCATATATTAAATCATATATATATATATATATATATATATATATATGTTTTCAGACAGGTCTTGCTCTGTTGCCTGGGCTAGAGTGCAGTGGTGTCATCACAGCTCACTGCAACTTCAAACTCCTGGGCTCAAGGGATCCTCCTGCCTCAGCCTCCCCCAAGTAGCTAGGACTACAGGCTCATGCCTACATGCCTGGCTGATTTTTCTATTTTTTGTAAAGATGGGGCCTCACTGTGTTGCTCAGGCTGGTCTTGAACTCCTGCCCTCAATGATTCTCCTTCCTTGGTCCCCACAAAATGCTAGGATTACAGATGTGAGCCACCACACCAGGCCTGAAATTATATATTTTGATAAAATTTAATTATAAGATAAATAAAATGTAACATGCATAATAGTAATTAAAACCATACTTCTTAAAATAGTGACTTATTTATACTCTATATTCAGTGAGTTATCAAGCATCATCAATTCTTCACTAGATTTACAATATACTGATGTATCTTTCAATTCCCTTTACCACTTTTGACACTAACTGGATTATGGGAAGTATAATTTGGATGTTTTTCTTAAATGTAATATTTTCTTATTGAAATATAAAACATTGTAGAAAAATATATCATTACTCTCAAGAGATAGGTCATATGATCTTGAAAGCATTCAATAATAAAATCTTCATTTAATCATTCAGATTATTATTTTAAATCATCTACAAAATAAGAATAGAGATAATTATACCAATATGTTGTGATTACTCAGATTGTAATGAAAGCTACACACACACACACACACACGGACACTCACAGATACGATGATACTATTGTAAACCATTTCCTAGTCTAGCTTACTTACAGAAAACCTATTTTATTTCACAGGAGGAAAAGTCTATTTCTTATAAGTATTCTTTAATAACAGCCATTTAAAAATTTTGAGACCTGGTCATAGAGAATGTGTACTAAAAAGAAAAATAGTTTCAAAATAATGACAGACTAAATTTACTTGCTGACCATTTAAGAATGTTAAAAAGCATCACAAAATTATACATTTATATAATAAGTCACTAGGTAATGAGCAAAACAAAAAGTTGTGACTTTCCTTCAGTCCCAAGCCTAACCCTGAAAGGCACGTCATTCTTCAGCTCATCCACGACACTCACATCATCTTGTGGTTCGTTCCACTTGCTAACATCACTGGCCTCTATACATTCCCCACCTCCCCTTCATTCCTGTTTATTCAGTTTAGGATTATATAAACTTGAGGGATAGAAATAAAATTATTTTTGGAGAATAAAGGCGTTTTTTGTATATTTCATATTAAAAAAGCATTCAGAAAGATATCATAATGTGAAGGCACATGGGGAGAGGTGCCCAACCCAGAGTTCTCAATCTAAACAATGCTTTTTTTGTAGGAATTGATGTCTTAAATGAGATTTTCATTCTACTTTGGCAACTCTTGTTCACTCAGTTTACTTCCACTGACAATTTTGTCAAAGAACTTTATACGTCTGATTTTTCTCTCCCTTAAATCCCGTAAACCCACCATATCACTCAAATCTATCTGCTCTTATATAAATTAACTCCAATTACTGAAGTTATCAACATTTTAATCATCAAGTGTAATAAACTCACTTCATAATTTTACATAAGCACCAACTCTATAAAAATTCTGGAAACATTTTTTTCTTATTTGTTTTCCTTAACAAAATGCAAGGTTAGTTTGAAGTACTTTCACCTGTCTCTTGAATATTGTTCTCCAGGATTCTGTCACCTTTCACCTAAGCCACTTTGTTTACTCCCATGGCCTATTGGTAACCATGTTCTGAACATTCTTTCTCCTAAATTAGCTGTCTCTTTTCCATTGCTTTTATCTCAGATTTCATTTAAATATTCACAATTTTTCTCTTTTCTAGACTACCTGCTAGAATTTTCATGCTCCACGCTGCCAGTAGCTATATTGGTATTTCTAAAACACACATTCTTACCCGTCTTGTGTAATTTCAATCCAATCTATGGTAGTCAAAATCTGGCATTTACCTTCTAGAGTGTAGGAATAAAATATTAGAACTGTCATAACTGTTAATTTTATTTCAGTTATTTCTAATTTTCCTTTTTATGTCTAAAATGTGTAGTATGTTATTTATAAAAATAAAAAAGTATTTATCATGGAGGTCATACTTCATAAAGGAGTGAAAAATGAGAAAGATCACTGGTGCATAAAATCTACTGCTAACTTATTAGAAGTTTCTGTAGTTTACAATATTGTATATTGAGTATGAATATAAATAAATTACATACATTAACTCTAATCCTCACTCCACTATGTTTTATTGAATACCTATTATAAGCCAAATACTATAATAAGCATGTTCTATTGAAATCATTCATTGTTTTCATAAAATTCGTTTGTTTAAACTTATATCTTTACTTTTTAAAATATGTCATTTAAGATGATCTTTATGTATGAATGAAAGAAATATTGCTTATGTTTTTTAACTACTGAATCTAAGTTGGGATTTTTTTGTTAGAGTAACCTAACTACAAAGCTAATACAAAAGTGATATGGCTTCTATCATCTGAAATTACACAACATCCTTTCTTGTGAAATATTTTCCTGATATCATAGCTGTCAAGTGATGTTATAGTTGTAATTATGTAGAAAGCTATACACATGGCTCCATTATAGTTTCTTTTTCTATACTTTTTGTCTCAAGAATTTATAACATGGTAATGGTAATATCACATGGGCTGAAAATTCTTCTGGATTTTAACTCTTAAACACGCTATAAACATGTATGTGTAGTTAGAAGTGAGGAGAATGCCATTTCACTTGCTACTTTGGATAGAGTTTGAAGAGTTTTTATAAATGAAGAATTGAGTCATATACCATTACACTGTTGAGTCCAAATTACAGTACCTTTTAAAAGTTTATTCATGTTATGTTTACATTACCGTAGTTCCCAGTAAAATCCACAGCATTTTGTAATCAGTGTGTGTGGATACAAAATGACTTCATAGAGGTTTTTCTGTTATGCTTTTTTTTTTTTTTTTTTGCTGCTATTTTCATTTATTTAAGTTTTCACAAGGCGGAAATGCAATGCATCAAGCCACTTTCTCTTTGAAAACATAAATGCACAATAATTAGGGAACAAGAGAGTTTTAAGAAGCACAGGATTAGCCCCACAATAATGCAAGCTCACATCTGCAGCCAGTCTAAAAATGTCACACAGACCTAATTTTGCGTCAATGCAAATGTAATTTGTTTCCTAGCATGTACATGTGGAAATAAATTGGTGACTATGTTTAACTCATTTGCTACTTAATCTTTATTTTATCTTTTTCAGCTAGGCTACTGGGAAAATAGTATACCTGTGCTACTGTAAATCTGTGCTTTACAGCTACAAAAATATTTCAGTCTTACCTAGTGATTCTTCTGGTTCTCTCTAAAGCTCAACTTTCTCTCTTGTGTTCATAAATGTATATACAATCGATTTTTGAATACTTATACTAGAAAATCACTTAGGTACACTTCAGATTAGCATATGTATAAGTGATTAGAACATCCCTATCTCCCTTGCCATCATGTTTCTCTACCTGGTCCTCCTGGGTTTCTCTCTCTGTCCTTAGGTCAACAGCCTTCGACACCTTCTAAGTCTATTATTTTAATATTTCTAGATTCCACCAGCATTGTTATATTTCTCTTGCCAGTGTACTAATCAGTCATTGCCACCATTTCATTAGATTAGTACTATCATCTCCTCCATAAGTGGGTCATCTCTTGTAATTGTATTCACTGATGTGTTCCTCACCCTGCTACTAGACTAATATCATTAAAATACAGTAAGTCCTCAGTTAACGTTGTTGATAGATTCTTGGAAATTGCTACTGAAGCAAAGCAACCTACAGCAGGTCCTTGAATAACGTGTTTTCTTTAGTATCTTTTCGTTACAACGTTGATGAAAAAATTGGTTTTGTTATATGTCGTTTCGCTTAGTCACAGTTTCCAAGAACATATGGACAATGTTAAGTGAGGACTTGCTGTAAAATCTTCCCTTGTTAACCCCTACATGAAATCTTCAAGAGGCTCTCCATTTCCTTCAGATGAAATGTGAGCACCTTTGCTGACAATGTCTGCCCCTTCTTGATATAATCTCTTTCTAAATCAAGAGTTTATCTTTTGTCATAATTCTTTTTTTCTCTAGGATTAGAAAACTCTACTTCTCTCACTTCCTCAATAATATAGTGTCAAACTCGCCTCAAAATCTTTAGACAGATGCTTTCTTCTTGTATAGTCTTCCTTTTGTAATTTTCCCAGATGATTCCATTTCATCATTTTAGTGTAGACCTTGTTTCCTAGACTAGATTAAATGTCCCTGTTTCATGTCTCTTACCCCTCTACTCTCTAGACTATTTCATTGATAGCAATTTGATGAGGTTGCCTGGCTAATAATCTGTCTCCTTCATTTCATTCTTAATTCTTTACATTGACACCTTATTTCAGTTGATCATTGATGAATTCCTTGTACCTACCACATTGTCTTGAACATAAATTTGGCTCAAATATGTTTGTTTAAAGTATTTCTTGAAACCTTTAGCAAGAGTAAACTTTTAGTAGAAGTTTCAGTGGTGATTAACGTATTTAAAGTGAACATGATTATGCAGAACAATTCTATGAAGTTCTATTTTTATCATTCTACATGCATTAGTGTTATATATCACTTATATTAACTTATATTTTATAGATTTATAATATCTAGAATTGAATTTGCCAAGAGATAATTTATAACACAAATTTGATTTCTACATGATATAGATTAACCATTAAGATATTGTACTTACCATAAATATTTGATGTGAATTAATAAATTAATTACATCATATTATGGCATAAAATAATTTATTTTAATAATATTTAATTAATGGTCACAGTATAGAAAATGAGATTTTGAATCTGATAAACCTGAATTTTAATCCAAGATATGCCACTTACTTGCTGAGTGAAATTTTACAATAACAAAAAACAAAAGCTACCATTTATTCAATGACTTATATATGTTTACATAGTTTCATTCAATCTTCAATACTACCTTGTTAATTAAATGTACTTTTCCCCAGTGTACTTGTATAAAAGTGAAGGGAATTAACTCTTGTGTTGCCTAAGGACGCAGAATTAATAGATAACATATCTGAGATCCTAAGAGTATGTTGTTTTCCCTACACTTATTTACCTTTCTTCTCTGGATTTGAGTTTTGTTGTGAGGATTACAGTTTATTTGTTAATAGAGTACTAGAGTGATTTGTGCTCTATAATTGGTAGATACTTGTTTCTTTAATTGGATCAATGTAATAAATTCAGCATTCCTGTATGGTTTCTTGACTTCTGGAAGCAATGATACCTTCCAACAGAATGGATGCCCTGGCCTCTCCTTTCACACCAGCGGTGACTGCTGAAAGAGAAAGTTACTATCATATTGCTTCTATTTATAATCCTTTCATTACTCCATTTTATACTTCCTTTTCCCTCTTTATCTGCCACCCTTCCATCATTCCTACATAAGAAGTTGATTGAAGACTCATTTTAAGTTTACTCATTTGCACAACAGAATTTTCTACAAGTTCTTTATATACATGTGGGAGCTCTAACCCCCTAGAGTACCACTGAGAGGAACATGATTGTCACCCACGGGCACTTGATGGCTTAGGCATGTATAAAAATGTTACATGAAAATTATATTTAAACCATCTTTATTGTTATTTTATGTATTTTAAAGGTGCTTTTCTAAAACTCATCAGAAGAGGAATACTTACATCAGAAGAAAATTGAAACCATGCATAAAAGAAGAATCTTGACTATTGCTGTCTTTCATTTAGATTGAAGCTTGGTATAAAGAGAACATACAAAAGACTGCATGCAGTAAGTTGCTAGTTTAATTATGTCATGACATCAAAACTTTTCAATACCAGGTGATTATGTAAGGCCGACTTGACCCAGTTTTTCTTGATCTTGTTTCCCAAAGAAGGTCAACAGCTGCTAATGACACTGTTCTTGCAATGTAGGCTCTTCTTTGTTCTAAAAATAAATATCTAGCATTTTCTATATCATCATGTAATTTAGGAAAAAACTAACAGTGTGTGTTTTTCTATTTAAAGGAATATTTGAAACACTTGAATTCTACCGTCTCTTGGGCAAAGTACACTGTCATCAAAGTTACTTGTACTTTGGGAATAGAAAAAGAAAAGCCAATATCCAGGAATCCCTGAATAACAAATCTGCTCAGAAATTTCCAGCAATACTTGAAGACCACTTTGCAACAATTCTTTATGACACTTTCATGATAGACTGTAAAATGCAATTGCCCAAAATGACTAACAAATCAATCATCATTCTGAGCCTGATAGTTCTTTATAGCTGTTTTATAAGTGGAAAAACGACATGCAGTCGGCAATTGGTGAAAGAATGGCATCCACAACCCTCATCATATGTGGTGAATTGGACACTAACAGAAAACATCTGCATGGACTTCTACAGAGATTGCTGGGTTTTCTATGTAAACAGTAAAATGGATACTTTAGGCAATCACATTGTTCCACAGATTTGCCCTTTGCAAATTCAACTAGGAGACATCCTTGTTATTTCTTCTGAACCATCTCTTCAATCTCCAGAAATAAATTTGATGAATGTTTCTGAAACATCTTTCATTGACTGTGTGCAAAATACCATAACAGATGATCAGTTGCTTTTTGGTTGCAAACTAAAAGGAATTCACACTGTTAATCCTCAGTGGCTGAGTGTTGGGACACATTATTTTATCACAGTAATGGCAAGTGGTCCATCTCTTTGTCAACTGGGACTTCGACTAAATGTGACAGTGAAACAGCAGTTCTGCCAGGAATCTCTAAGCTCAGAATTTTGCTCTGGTCATGGTAAATGTCTTAGTAAAGTTTGGGACAAAACATACAGATGCCATTGTCAGCCTCCATTTTCTGGAAAATACTGCCAGGAACTTGACGCATGTTCTTACAAACCGTGTAAAAATAATGGCAGTTGCATTAATAATAGAGAAAAATGGAATAAGCAAGGATATGAATGTATCTGTCAGCCACCATTTACGGGTAAGATTGCTTTAAAATAGTGTAATTCTATCAAAAGTAGGAAAATAAAGTGAATTCATCTACTGTTACTTAATTAAAAACAAGATACAAAATAATTTTGTGGATGCCTTAGAATGGGCTAAATTTGGATTCAAAACATATAAAATTCTCTAAATATTTTCTAAATATTTTCATCTTTTTCCCCAACACTCACTCTTTATGTCTCATGCATTAAAAAGTAGGATTATCAGAACAATATAAATGTTTTTAGTTATTGAATGAAATTCCCAAGATCATGGTATTTGAGTAGACAGTTCTGGGTGATAATGTGAAAATAAATATGCATCTGAGTACAGGAAGTCACAAAACTTTGTGGTTGTGAGGAAGTCATTGAAGTTGCTTGGCAGTGTTGGAGAGGAATAGATAACTGTGAGCCGGGACTGATGTTCTTAATGGATGTTGTGGCACCTATAAAGTGATTTATATTATAGATAATAGTGACAAGGATGAAAAGATGATATAATTAATAACTGGTTGTAATAAGCTAAACAAGAGGCAATGATCAGGAAAGGTTGTGAAAAGAAGATATTTCATGAGTAATTAAGCGAGAGGAAGGGCAATCTAAAAACAATGTAAATCATGCTAACTGAGGCTGAAGTGAATACTACTTGAGAGTTCACCAGGGAATTTGGGCCATCAGCAGAAAGTGAAAAGAATGAAAATGTAGGGAACATTTGAAGTTTGGGAACTTATGAAAGAATTTATTTTAATGAGAGTTACACAGATTTGGCATCGAGAGTTATAAGGGAAACCAGTAAGGCTAGGATGATCTCACAAAGGGAAGTATTTGACAAATAACGGATTGGTAGTGTATTTTGGCCATGAAGAAGGAGGGTGAGAAGCAGGTATGTTTGGAGCAGATCACACTCAGGAATCTAACTGTAATTTTGTTGGGCAGGCTTTAGGGAGCTTCCTTCTCCCATGTGCCTGGGGGCCAACTTCAGTGAAGCCAAGCTTGAATAAGTTGTGAGAAGATATAATTGAAGACCTCAACAAACCATTGTAGGCTCTAAAATTTACCTAGTTTGATATTTCAAAGAGTAATTTTGGACTTGATAGTAGGGAAGCACCAAGGCTATTTCAGAAGGTAATATCAACAATATCCACTGAACACCTTGTCTCTATAATGGAATTCAAATTCTCATTTGACTCTACTGGTGTTGGTGATAAGGGTAGGAGTTATACCCCTGACTTATGCTAAGGTGTATAAGGTAGTTAAAGTTAAGGCAGGCTAGAGCAAAAGAGAAAGGACTCAAATTGCTGTTTTGTGGTGAATAAAAAGGAATTTAATTAAGCCTCTAAAGCATACATTTTAATCCATTCAAAGAGTTTTAAAGCATATTTGGCCAGAAAATTTCTGCCATGTGTCAGAATATTAATTGACATCTATGCATTCATATTTTGTGAAATATTATATCAGAGGTTTTATTGTAACTGCATAGAATGGTTTGTTTCTTATTCAAGATTATTTATTTATTTATTTGAAACACAGTCCTAGGTGTTTTAAACCATTAAACTTTAGGTACCATAAAATATCTAAAGATTATGTACTTATTTTTACATTAACCATACTCTATTATGCCATTTAATTATAAATAATTACTTCAGTGTTAAAATCTTAGGAGATATAGAACTATGTGGAATTACCAAAGCAATTGAGAATACTCACCGAATTAGTTTGCTAGGGCTACCTTAACAAAGTACCACAGACTGGATAGCTTAAACAGCAAAAATTTATTTGCTCAGTTTGTTTAGAGTTAAAAGAAGAAAGACAAGTCCTACATTAGTAAGGCATTAGTAAGACATGCCAGTATACAAGGAATTTGAAATGAATCAATGATAATGACAAAAACTGCTTACAAATTAATTAAGAGCTCAATTAAATCGGCGGAAAAAAACAAATTGCCAAATTAAAAGCAACTTTTTTGTAGCAACATTTGTCCACTTGACATGCCATGGGATTTCCTAGGCACATTTCTCTAGTAAGAATATCATAAGATGATTAAATATGCATAGAAAAAATATGCTATGCAAGGCTGTGATATAGAGTGGGACCACAACAGTAGGGGTAAGTGAGATCTGGAATATTGATATACCAGCAAGGGCAAAGAAGTGTAGAATTTACAAATTTGTGCACAACTACTGAGAATCCAGGCAGTCATTTCTCCTTATGAATGGTTCCCTTGCTAGGCAGTAGGTCTAAGACACGCATTTGAATGTGTCACTTTGTAAGTTATGACTACAGTACTACCAGAGTATGTTGAAGAACTAGTCCTTACATGTGTTAACATTATCTACTATCAAAACACAGGTAAAATTTTAAATTTTCGTAAAAATTAACCAATGTTCAGCTACCAAGAATCAGAAAAGTATTTGAATATTATAGTATCAGATCAGAAGATGAAAAAGCTGATGTCAAATACCAAAACTAATTTTGATTCCATTTAAATCCATGATCATGTAACACTGTTTTATAATTGAAATTACATTTTATCAAATGTATTTAGTATTATTTGCTATTAAAGAATTGAGGAAAAAACCAATGGTCATAATTAAATACTTCTATGCAATGTAAATAAACTTTTTTTCATTTTTATAGGAAGAGATTGTTCAGAAATAATTGGTCAATGTCAACCACATATCTGTTTCCATGGAAACTGCAGCAATATTACTGCAAATAGTTTCATTTGTGAATGTGATGAACAATTTTCAGGTAAAAAATGCATACATTTGTATATATCCCTATACACAAATAATTTTAATCCTGTCTTATTCATTTCAAATAAAATTTGAAGTGCTTCATTTATCATTGAAATATATAATTTTAAAGGTTGTATACTTTGACCTTTTTTATGGATAAGATTAATAAATCAATCTGGTTAATAAAATGAAATGATTAATGATAATTATTCCATAACAAAAGGACAGTCTGAATGCCAGTTCACATGTTTTTCACCATGATAAAATATATTTTGTACTTCAGTACTAAAATATTTTTAGAAACGTGTACATTTGTATATAATTTACATAATTATATCTAAGTTATTTCCTTAGGTAACATGTCATTACAGACAAAAATCCTTTTATGAAGAGTAAACTTTTTTATACCTTCTCAAATGAATGTAAACAAGTGAAATAAAATCATTGTTTAAACCAACAGCTTCTTAAATATTGGTTAAATATTTAGACAATGAAACTATCTTTAACCTATTTCCATCTTCCCTTTGAACTCTTCTACAGTTCCCCATTTTCTTGGAAATGTAGCTTACCCTCATTATATCTGTCCCTCTTTAAAATGTCTCTAGGCAATGGTATCTTTGGCCACAATTAGACAACTAAAAAGTCCTTTTTTGGAAGTGAAACAAAATATACATTTCTCCCAAATTCCAGAGAATGGTAGTATTTCTGAATGTTTTTCTTGTAGGCCTTGGCAACCTGACTGAGTTGAGGAAGATTTGAAATTTTGACATAATACAATGGCCACTTCCTCATAGTAGGAGAGTTTGGTATTAATTAGTACAATGCAGGCAGTAAGAACTCTGACAACTCTCTTCAAAGAAATTTTTTTTTGGTCTTTTTCTCTCAAGTCTTCTATATCCTTGAGATAAATTATGAGTTGAAAGATGGCTTACGCTATCTAGCCATAGCTTGTATACAATGACCATATACTTTATCTTCCAAACAATAACATCTTTGAACAAATGAAGTGGCTAAAGCAGTTACAATTATATAATTGAAATATTTATTTTTGATTGGAAAATTCTTTCTATTAAACAGGCATAAAATAGATCTACTAAGTTTTTTATTTCAGAATATTATGGAGTACAAATATTTTCAACACATGAATTTCTTTTGTACAGTTTAAGTTATAAGTGTGTCCATCACCCAGATAGTGTACATTGCACCTGTTAGGTATGATTTCACCCTTCCCCTCCTTCCCCTTCCATCTGCTTAATTACCATTGAATTTTACTTCCATGTGTCCACATGAGTCCTGATTGATTAGTTCCCATTTAAGAGTGAATACATGTGGTGTTTGTTTTTCCATTCTTGGGATACTTCACTTAGGAGATTAGTCTCCAGTTCCATCCAGGTTGTTACAAAAAGTATTAAATCATCATTTTTATGGCTGAGTAGTACTCCATGGCATAAATATATCATAATTTATTAATCCACTCATGAATTGATGGACACTTGGGTTGATTCCAAATCTTTGCAATTGCAAATTGTGCTGCAATAAACATTTGAGTGCAAGTGTCTTGTTTATAAAATGTCTTTTTTTCCTTTGGATAAACACCCAGTAGTGCGATTGCTGGATCAAAAGGTAGGTCTACTTTTAGTTCTTTGACGAATCTCCATACTATTTTCCATAGAGGTTGTACTAGCGTGAGGTCCCACCAACATTGTGTAAGTGTTCTTTTCTCTCTGCATCTGCTCTAGTGTCTATTGTTTTGAGACTTTTTGATAAAAGCCATTCTCACTGGGGTTAGGTGATATCTCATTGTGGTTTTGATTTGCACTTCCTGATGATTAGTGATGTTGAGCCTTTTTTCATATGTTTATTGGCCACTTCTTTATCCTCTTTTAAAAGCTTCTGTTCATGCCTTTTGCCTACTTTTTAATGGGGTTGATTGATTTTTCTTTTCTTGCTGATTTGCTTCAGTTCTTTATAGATTTTGGTTATTAGCCCTTTATCAGATGTGTAGCTTACAAATATTTTCTCCCATTATATAGGTTGTCTATTCGTTCTATTGATTGTTTCTTTGGTGTGCGGGAGCTTTTTAATTTGATCAAGTCCTATTTATTAATTTTTGTTGTTTCCATGATTCCATTTAGGATCTTCTTCATAAATGCTTTGCCGAGGCTAATATCTAGAAGAGTTTTTCCAACATTTTCTTCTAGAATTCTTATAGTTTCATGTCTTAGGTTTAAGTCTATTATCAATTTTGAATTAATTTTTGTGAATGATGAGAGGTAAGGATCCTATTTCAATCTTCTACATGTCTCTATCCAATTTTCCCAGCACCATTTATCGAATAGAGATTCTTTTCTCTGTTGTATATTGCTGTTTGCTTTTTCAAAGATCATATGGCAATAAAAAAATGGTTTTATATCTGGGATCTCTGTTCATATCCATTGATCTATGTCTCTATATTTGTGCCTGTACCATGCTATTTTGGTCACTATGGCCTCCCAATTTCTTCCTTTTGCCTAAGGCTGCTTTGGCTATTTGGGTTATTTTGTGGTTCCATAGAAAGCATAAAATTATTTTTTTCTAGATCTGTGAAAAATGATGTTGGTATTTTAATGGGGATTTCATTGAATCTGTAAATCACTTTGGGTAGTATGGACCTCTAGACTGCTAGTCCATGAGCATGATATGTTTTTCCATTTGTTTATATCCTCTGCAATTTCTTTTCTCAGTGACTCATAGTTCTCCTTGTAGAGGTCTTTCACCTCTGTGGTTAAATATATTCCTAGATATTTTATTTTTTTGTAGCTATTGAGAAAGGTATTTAGTCTTTGATTTGATTCTCAGCTTGAATATTGTTGGTGTACAGAAATGCTACCAATTTGTGTAAAATGATTTCATAACCTGGGACTTTACTGAATGTATTTACCAATATCAGGAGTCTCTTGGCAGAATCTTTGGGGTTTTCTACATATATGATCCTATTGTCAGCAAAGAGCGATAGTTTGACCATTTCTTTCTCCTTTTCGATAGATACCCTTGATTTTTTTTCTCTTGCCTGATTGCCCTGGCTAGGATTTCCAGCACTATGTTGAATAAAAGTAGTTATAGTGTCTAGTTCCAGTTCTAAGTGGGAATGCTTTCAACTTTTCCTATTCAATATGATGTTGGCTATGGGCTTGTCATATATGTTTTTTTATAATTTTTAGATATATTCTATCTATGCCTATTTTGTTAAGAGTTTTCATTATAAATCGATGCTGGATTTTGTCAAATGCTTTTTCTGCATCTATTAGGATGACCATATGGCCTTCCTTTTTGCCTTTGTCTAAGTGGTGAATCACATTTATAGATTTACCTATATTGAAGCATCCTTGCATCCCTGGGATGAAGCCCACTTGGTCGTGTAGGATTATTTTTTGATGTGCTGCTGAATTTGTCTTGCTGGAATTATATTGAGAAATTTTGCATCTATATTCATAAGGGATATTGGTCTGTATTTTTCTTTTTTTTGTTGTGTCCTTTCCTGGACTTGGTATCAATGTGATACTGGTTTCATAGAATGAGTTATGGAGGATTCCATTCTTCTCAATATTATGAAATAATTTATGCAATATGGGTAACAATTCTTCTTTGTAGGTCTAATAAAATTTGGCTGTGAAACAATTTGAGTGTGGACTTTTTTTTTGGAAGATTCTTTATTGCTGCTTCAAAATTCTTTTGCTGTATGTTTCATTTAGTTCTGCTATGACTTCAGTTATTTCTTTCCTTCTACTGGGATTGGAATTGGTTTGTTCTTCCTTTTCTAATTCCTGGAGACAATTCATCAGATTATTGGTTTGTGATTTTTCAGTATTTTTGATGTAGCGATTTAAGCCTATGAAGTTTCCTCTTAGGACTGCTTTTGCTGAATACCACAGATATTGATAACTTGTATCTATCCCCTTTGTCATTTAGTTCAAGGAAACTTTTGATTTCCATCTTAATTTCCTCCTTGACCCAATAATTTTTCAGTGGTAGGTTAATTTCCATGACTTTGTGTAGAGTTGAGTTTTTCTGTTGGAGTTGATTTCTAATTTTATTCCACTGTGGTATGAGAAGATACATGATATAATTTCTATTTTTTTGAATTTGTTGAGACATGTTTTGTGGCCTACAATGTGATCAATCTTAGAGAATCTTCTATGTGCTGATGAGAAGAATGTCTATTCAATAGTTTTGGAATAAAATGTTCTGTAAATGTCTGGTAGGCCCATTTGTTCTAGAGTCCTGTTTAAGTCTGCTGTTTCTTTGTTTATTTTCTGCTTGGAGGATATGTCCAGTTCTGCCAGTGGTGTTTTGAAGTTCCTGGCTATTACAATACTATTGTTTATCACTTTGTTTAGCTCCAGTAGTGTTTCTTTTATGAACCTGGGCATACCTGTGTTAGGTGCATAAATTTTTAGGACCATTATGTTTTCTCATTGAATTGTTCCCTTTTTCATATTATAATGACCATCTTGGTATTTCTTTGCTATTGGTGAATTGAAGCCTATGTTAGCTGATATGAGAATGGCTTTCTTTTGATTTCCATTTGTATGGAATGTTTTTTTTTTTTCCATCCCTCCACCTGGAGTCTGAATGAGTCCTTGTGGGTTAGATGTGTTTCCTGGAGGTAGAAGATACTTGGATTATATTGTTTTATCCATTCATCCAGCCTATGTCTCTTGAGTGGGGAATTCAAGCCATTAACATTTATTGAAAGAATTGACAAGTGGGTTGCATTTCTGTTCATCTAGTTGTGTAGAACATTATTGCTTTGTTTTATGTCTTGAGCCATTACGGCATATAGACTTTGAGCTTTAGCTTTTGGGTGATTTTACCCTGGTGGGTGTCTATTGTGCTGATCAATGTATAATGTAGGCTGGGTGGAGTGGCTCACACCTGTAATCCTAGCACTCTGGTAGGCTGAGGCGGAAGGATCGCTCAAGGTCAGGAGTTCAAGACCAGCCTGAGCAAGAGCGAGACCCTGTCTCTACTAAAAATAGAAAGAAATTTTTTGTTTGTTTGTTTTTCTGTTGGGTTTCCATTTTCTATTGCATTTTATTGACCTTTCTTATAATCCATATTTTGAATCCTTTATCAGTCATTTCAATATTTTTATTTTGGTTGGTATTTATTGGTAAGGAGTTGTTGTTTTCTTTTGGGGGTGTCCTTTCACTCTGATTTTTCATATTTCTAGAGTTCTTTTGCTGATTCCTTCTCATCTGGCCTCTCAATCGAGACTTGGGTGTACTAGGCCTAGCTTGTGGCCCTGTTTCCAGGTCCCTGAAGATTGAACCCTGACTGTTTCAGGGATAGGAGTGCTGGCCCCGAGTTGCGTATGGGGTATTTGAGTAGGTTTGAAGGACCTCTCAGGTTGGCTCTGACCTGCTATCTTCACCTCTTCCTGGCAGTGTGAAGCAGGTTATGTCCCTCAGCTTAATCTCCAAGAGGGTGGGTGGTACTTGTGAATATAAATCAGCCACACCTTGTTTGCTTCAGCTGGAAGGCACTATGCTGAGCTATAGTGCCATCATTGGCTCTTATTTGTGTGGAAGAGCCAGCTGCTGAGATGTTCTTTTGTGCCCGGGGTAAGCTCTGGTGCCCCAGGTGGGCATACAAGTGCCGGAGTGCCCCAAGCTTTCGGAGGGACTCTGTAGCTCGACAGTGTTGCTTGATTTCTACTTCCACTAAGATGGGAGGAGGAAGGCAGATGATGGCTGTATCACCAGAGCCTAAAAGGCTTTGCAAAGTCTCTGTGAGGCACCACAGTTGCTTTTCCTGCCACTAGGGAGAGCCATTGGACCGTGGATCAGAACAAGCTCTCTCCGTACTGGGAGGCTGTTCCTGACGGAGGGGTCTAAACGCTGGAGCCCTAAGGCCCTGGGCAGAGCTCTTTCCTCCCTTGTCCACTAGTGCAGTTTCTCTGCGGGGATCACCCTCCCAAATCCCATTACCCAGAACCCCCAGTGCATGCTCCCTTCAGATCAGTCATGCGAGTTCCCTCACCACCTGAGTCCAGTTCTCTAACTTCCCCCAGTCCCTGTGTCTGACCCACTAGCGTCTATCTCCAATGCTGGTGGGCAGAGGGTTCCCTAAAGGGAGAGTAGTGGGCCCCTCTATCCACAGGGACCTTAGCCAAGTGCATGCTCCCGCCAAAGACAAGTGCCCTCTTGCGTGTTTCTTGGCTCGAACTGTACTCCCTTTTGTAATAGGTGGGTTTGATGGACCTCTCCCTTTCAGCTGGTGCACCTGAGGCATTTGGTTGTCATGGAACTGGGAGGTAGGCTGTTTCTTTCTAAATGCCACACCTCTTTCCAATATGGCGCTCTCCCATGGCGGGAGGGTGGGCACGCTCGCAGATGCCTGTTCCTCAGTACTCCACCACACTCTCGGGTGGGATATATTCATTAGGGCTTCCTCACTCCCAAGTCCAGGTCCAAAACCTCTCTCCAGCATCTTCCTGCACTACTCTCAAGTCCAGGGGCGACGGAGAGCAGCTGCCCACCTACCTGAGCCGCTGACCTGCCATCCTGCAAAAT
Source organism: Varecia variegata (assembly GCA_028533085.1). Lineage (NCBI taxonomy): Eukaryota > Metazoa > Chordata > Mammalia > Primates > Lemuridae > Varecia > Varecia variegata. Next base: position 17,987 of record JAQIFY010000084.1, read on the forward strand.
GCCGGTGGGCAGGTAACTCCCAAATTGTGGCAGCCCCGCTCTCCGAGGCAAGCTCAGCCAGAAGCACGCACCTGCCAAAGAAAAGCAGCCCTTGGTGAGTTTCTTGATTCAAGCTACTCTCGCATTTGCAAGGTGTGGGAGCGGGGCTGCAGCGCCCGGTGGGCCTGAGCTCAAACTACTTTCTAGGATGCCAGGTGCAGAGGAGGAAGTGTCTAGGTAGATGTAAGAAAGCTGACACACCGGTTTCTCGTGGCGCTGTCTTGTGGGGTGCCCATTATGGATGCCCAAACTCCTGGGGCTTGCTGGTTCCCCGCCCCCGACTATTCCTAATTAGCTACTGTGTCTGCGATCACGAGGGGTGGAAAAGATTTCAGTATACTTTGTGTCCTGTTGTTCACTGAAGGCACATAGGTGGGGGAGGAGAACTCCCCCTTATCCTTTTGCTGGGCTTGGAGCCTCTGTGGGTTTGATTCACACTGCTATCTTCTCTCTATCCTCTTCTTTCTCAGCTTGCAGTTTTCCTCCATGGGGTCCCCATTCATCGCTCTCTTTCAACCACACCTGCACTGCAACTCCTCTCCACTCTCCTCAGTCCAATATCCTACCTTTGAGCAAGGACAGTCCAGCAAGTGATGTCTCTAGTTGACCATCTTGGGTCAGTCTCTAATTTTTTAAATAAAATTCTTTCTGAAGAAAATAATTGTAACTTGGCCTCTGCATATTAAAAAAAATTTAAATACTTTATATTGATTATTTGAGCAACACAAAAGCAGAAATTGTGTTCAGCCATATTAATCTCTAATACTGTGTTGCTAATCTTTTTCCAAAGAATATTTTTTCAATATAGTTTTATTGTTTTAATTTCTTATAAAATTTCGTATAACTTTTGAAACTTGCATTTATGATTAATAAATTTGAGATTATTAAAAGCTTTACTTGGTACTTCATGCCATTTTTAACTGAGGACATTTCGCTAAGAATGTGTCGAGGTTCCTGTTACTCTAAAAAAAAAGTCTGCTAAATGGAAACTATTCTCAATTTGTTTGTATAAAATATGTAGGTAAAATATTTTCATAGGAGTCCTATTTCTGACCATATTCAACATTATTTTCTTTAACAAACATTTTCCAAGATAATCCTCATGAAATGAACAATCTCTACTTGTTATTCTTATGAATGCTTGGCTAAATTTAGATGTTACAAAGTTGTAGGCCCTCTCAATTTATTTCCATTATGCAATACTGCATAAATTTATCCATGAAATATAGGAACCCCCTCAAACGTTGCTTCCCACAAATCCAGCTATTCCAAAGCATAATTATATTTAAAATCTTATAAATTTTGGACATTTGTCATTGAATTTGCTAAGCGTTTTCCTTGCAATGTGGAGAAATAAATTTTAATGCCTTTAAAAAATGCAACTCACTGCAATTTCCAAAAACTGATTTCTTTGGTGCTTAATTTATTAAGTTGTTTAGTTAAAGTTTGAAACTGATCTAGAAAAAAATGCAACCAAAATTTAGAGGATTCTTTTACTTAATGTCAAAACTTCTTGGGACACTTAGATTCATTTTCAAAGTCATTCTGGAGAAGCTTTAACATTTCTAAAATCCAAATGTTGATGGACAACAGAAAGAAAAAGCTCATTATGCCATGTTATACTGTTGTTTTCCAATAATAGCTTTGTCACAAAAAAATAGTTCTATTAATCTAGGAATATTTAAAATTATTTATAAATTTTCAACTATCGATTCTATTTCAATTATGTGAATATCGCAACTAATTTGAATCCAAATATGAATTGCATGTGAACCATGATAAATTCCAAGTATATTGCCTGCTCCGCACTTTTTGAATTTGATTAAAACAATGTGTATGCTATGGTATATGTAACAAAATTTGTATTTATAATTTCACAACAGGAAAAAATAACTTTAATTTAGAACATTTTTACTTAATTCACAATAGCAGTACCTATAATTGTCAGATGTCTTGTCTTCAATAGAACAAACATGCCAAACTTTAATTTAATGAATTGGAGGAAAAAAATCAAACTCTTATTAGCATTAACTGATTACCTATTTGAAGTCTCTGATTTTATTAATATCAAGCTGACATCTTTTAACTGTGTGTGAAGTTATCTGCTAATTGAGCTGACACATTAATAACTATCACTTTACTTTTTGTATGTACAGAGGAACTTGCAAAAGAAAATGAGGAATATAATTTGGGGACAGTCATTTTATCTGAATGAAAAAGATATGCTTCACAGAGTGATATGTAAGAATACCTTCTACGTCTATAACTAACTCACCATCAGCAGGCAGTCTTCTAAAATAGTTATCAATATTTAAAATAGATGCTGATGGTTCTTCAAGTAATATGTGCCTCTGGTTTGCATACAGTCAGTGATGTCACTAATACTATATTGTGGATTGTTAATAGTGACATACTTCAAGGGCAAAGTACATATTCAACATCAACTGTCTAGGAAAACATAAATTTGAAACTTAACATTTATTAAAATGTAAATTTTTTGAACTTATTACCTTGTAAGTATTTGTTGTAGAATAAGAAATACTCATCAGTACATAATAAAATATGTAAATAGTTGTAGATTAATACCAGGGGCTGGCAAACTTTTCTGTAAAGGGTCAGCTAGTAAATATGTTAGACTTCCTGAACCATATGTTCTCTATGGCAATAACTCAACTCTGCTGTTGTAGCTTGAAAATAGCCATAGACAATATGTAAAAGAGTGAATATCACTATGTTTCAGCAGAACTTTGTTCACAAAAATAGGTGGAAAGTCACGTTTGGCTCACAGTTATAGTTTACTGACCCTTGATTTGTACCATACAAAGACCAGAACTCTATAGCAAGACCATATAGACAACTCTCTATAAACTCCATGACAAGACTGGCCTCAGTTTTGCTCTAGTATATAACATAAACATAACTCATAATTTCCTGTGGTTACCACTGACCAAGTTTACTGGCAGCCAAGCAGTATTATCAGTAACCTTCTCTTCCTACCAAATGAGATAAGAAAGAATTAGCTGTTTGTGGCTGCTTGTGTCTTCAAAATCCTACAAACTGTCCTTAAAAAATACATGTGTGTGTATGTATGTGTGTGTGTGTGTGTGTGTGTGTGTGTGTGTGTATATATTTTTAAATGATATTTTCTATACTCCTGGTGGAGTATAGAAAAGACCATGGTGGAATTTAAAGTACAAAGTGGATATTTATCAAACCCATCCCTGTTTATTTTAATGCAACTGTAAACAATAGTACTTAGGTAAAAAATCCAGGACAACTAACAATTTGAGATTTGGGGAGAAATCACATTTCAGAAATATTCTGTCTTACACTCCATGAACATAAAGTGGTGCTATCCTGAGCAAACTAGAATGATGACCCTATTAAAAGATTTAATAACTATAGTAGATATATTTTTTGCATTTTTCTGAGAGCCAAAGCTTTAGCCAAAAGTATACAGGAAGCATCACACTTACAAAATGCATATGTAGCATATATGTAGCTATCTATATATAGCAAAATACATATATGTAGCTGTCTATCCATCCATCTATCTGGTTATCTCATACATATTCCCTAATATTTTGTTATTGATTTCTTCAAAAATCTTCAGGAACTAACATATGTATAATCTTTTCTTAGTATGTTGACTGTGCATATTTATATATATTATTTGATATATGAAACTAAATTCATGAATTAAGATTATGTTTCAATAAGTTATATTAAATGTTCAGAAACTTTATATTTCTAATGCATTATCAATCAGCAAATGTTACAAAATGAGCCTGTCAAGTTTTCATTGTTCTTGAATTTCATTCCAAACTGAGAATTTTGAAACTCATATCTTTTAGAATTTTATAGCTATAGTGCCGAAAGCAGTTTAATAATGTATATAGAATGCAAATTTAAATCAAGAGTGAAAAGAAATAAAGTATAGAGTATGCCAATTCTGTTTGAAAACTAGTGATCCTTTAGCATAACAAATTCTCAATTTTTTAGATATCTCAAATATTGTGACAGAGTTTGAAAGAGAATAATTAACTATGAGGTCAAACTTCTATCTCAGACATTATAAAAGTAAAATTAAGAATTAAAAACTAATCTAAACCTGCATGAAAATTTATTCTTCATTGCAATCCCAAATTTGAAAATGTCATATAAGATTTATGCATCCATATAAAATGATTTATTATAATTTATAATTTCATAATATTTATTATAAAAAGTTTTAAAAGTGAATTTTATGATCAATGCAAAGAAATATTCAAATTCTCTCTCATGCTATATATGACCAGTTTCTGACACTTAATTTCATATATGAACTTGATGTAGGAACAAGTGATTGGTAGGAAATAAGCTCTCTTTTCTTAAAGACTAACTTAAAGCTACAAAAACCAAATTCAGTTTCAAGATTCAGGAAGGTTTATTTGTAAGACATGCTGGGATCTCTGAATCCCAAATGATCAAAATCTAAAAAGAATCTTGGAATGGCATTGGAAGAATGAACAATTTTAAGAGTGTGGTAACTTCAGGTATCATTTTAGACAGGTAACAAGAGGTCCAATCTAGTGGAAAATAGTGGAAGACACTTAGCAGTTTAAATCAGAAGGAGACAGAATGTTTTCCAATGTAAAGTAGATTTCTCCATTTGCATAATCCCCACCAGTGGGTAGAATTTTTGAAGAACAGAATTTTATCCATAGAAAGGAAAGCAGGCAGGAGCTAAATCAGATATAACTTTCTTCATTTTTTAATAATTCAACTTTAATCCTATTTTGAAACTATTCTGATAGAGGTTGGAAAATTAATCTCACTCAATGCAACCCTAGCTCTAACCCCCTGCCATGTAGAGAATTGAGCTAGTTCTTGCTCTCATAAATGAATTTTTAAAAAACATGTGTGTTACATGAGCTGATAAGTACTTTACATGTATAATCAACTCTAAGACTTACTTAGAATTCATAAAATTTAGAATTATAGTTTATGGAAAATATTTACACAAATTAATCTATGCATTTAATAATGTACATAGTTTTTTTAGGGCTTTAAATAGGAAGACGTTCATGTATTTTATTATGGCTTATTATTACTTTTACATTTTCAAACTTCAATTTGTAATATTTTTCTCCTTGATTCTCTGTTCACTATAATTATCAGCATCGATGGTGACCTGTAGTTCCAAGCAAAGCATAATCCACAGTAACATAATAACTGAAAAGCAAAGCTTTGTATCCAATTACTAACATGAATGATTTCCTTTGCTACCCTACTCCAGACCCTGAAGCTTCCTCTATGCCTTCCTATTAGTCTCCTACATTGTGATGAATCCTCCTAGATTAATTGGCAAAACAATGTATCCAAGTGTTCTCCACTCTACTATAAATTGTCTCGGGATTGTTTATGTGTCTACCAAGAATGTAGTATATAATATGCACTTAATAAATGATAATTATTGATAATTATGAAATCTCAGAATGATAATGTATGTTTTTGCTTGGTATTGAGGTATGAGAGTGTAAATTAATTATAAAATGAAAGAACTTGAATGTTCAATAATGCCTGTAATTTAGCTAAATTTATTAAACAGGTATATGCCAATTTGAATGTCCTTTTATTATTCTAGAAACAGAATACATATATTTCATTTTATTTTTAGTTGACATGTAATAATTGTACATATTTATGGAATAGTGATATTTTGATACATGTATACAATGTTTAAGGATCAAATCAAGATAATTATATCCATCACCTCAGACATTTATCATTTCTTTGTGTTGTGAGCATTCAGAATCCTCTTTTCTAGCTTTTTGAAAATATACAGTAAATTACAGTTATCCACAGTGCCCTATAGCCATTCCTCCTATTTAGTTGTTACTTTGTTTCCATTAACCAATCTCTCCCTATCCTCCTCTTTCCCCTACCCTTCCCACATTCAATTAAGACAATTCTACTTCCATGAGCTGAAATTTTCTTTAGCTCTCACATATGAGTGAGAATGTGCAGTATTTATTTTTCTGTGCCTATCTTATTTCACTTAGTATAATGTTCTCCAGGCTTATCCATGTTGCCATGAATGACAGAATTTCATTCTCTTTTATGAAATTGGAATAAGATTTCATTGTGTGTATATATACCACATTTTCTTTATTAATTCATCTGTTGATGGAAATTTAGTTTTATTCCATATCTTGGCTGTTATAAATAGGACTATAATAAACATGGAGGGCAGGTGTCCTTTCGATATACTAATTTCCTTTCCTTTGCTTATTTTTTTAACTACTATTATTATGGGCCTTTCTTTTTTATAAGAAAGTCCATGAAATAGTTAATCTCATCTCTATTTTACCTTTTGAGGAAATGGAAGAAATAGAATTATAATTTGAATTGTTTTACCTCAATGATTTTGATCTTAAACTAATATATTATCTTTCTTCTCTGATTTATTCAGGGAAAAGTCAACTAAATTCGTAATAATGACACAGTGGCAGTGTGTATTTGTATAGGTCCATGGTATTCTATAGACCTTGGAAACCAATATGGCTTGCTCACTTTGCCATTTTTAGGTTGTCTTTTTAATAATGATTTGTAGAAAACTTTGTATGTCCTGATAGAAGTCATTTGACATACATGCATAATACAAATAATTCCCTCTGCTTCTGGCTTATCTTTTTATTTTTTATCCATGTATATGGATAAGCAAAAGTTTTAAGTGTGGATAAAATGTAATTTATCATTTTCTCTTTTTATATTTTATGGTTGATATATGTTCTTTAGGAAACATTTGCATATCCCAAAGTCACAAAATTTCTCCTAGATATTCTTCCAGAAGATTTATAGTTTTAGCCCTCTGTTTAGGTTGATAATTCATTCAGAGTTAATTTTTTCATATAAGGTTCTCTCTTTCTTAAAACATATGGAGATCCAGTTGTTCCAGTACTATGTGGAAAAGTTTTTCTTTTACCCCAGGATTTGCTTGGCATATTTGTAAAGGATCAGTTAAACAAATATGTGTATATCTCTATTTCTGTAATCTCTATCCTAATCCATTGGTCTGTTACTCCTTCCTTTAGTCAGTAACAGCCTCTCTTGATTACTGTAGAATTTTATTAAAACTTGAGTTTATATAGAATAAATCCTCCAATTTCTTATTTTTGTTGTGACTATGCTAGACCCTTGTATTTCCATTTAAATTTTAGAATCAACTTATCATTCTACCTAAAAAAAATCCCTACAAGGAATTTAAATCAGACAGTATTGATTCTGTAGTTCAATTTGGGGAAAATGATCACTTAGCAACATTCTGTTTTCTAATCAATGAACATGATATATGTCTCTGATTAATTAGAACTTTGCTACTTTCTTTAAGAGACATTCTACAGTTTTTAGGGAAGGAGAATTGCACATATTTTGTTAACTTTATGTTAATTATTTTAAACTTATTGATACTAACATAAATGTAATTGTTTAAAAACATTTTATTATACTTCTGTGTTATACATAAAGGGAGATAATTGATATTTATACTACCTTGTAAGCTCAAACAATCTACATATATTTATTAGTTCTAATCATTTTCCCAGATTCTTTAGAATTTTCTATCTAAATAATTTTTATTATCTGTAAATAAATGTATTTTACATATTTCTTCTAAATTATAGGACTGACTTTATTTGGTTGTCTTATTATACTGGCTAGGACCTCTAATATAACATTTAGTAAAAAACAGGGCATCCTTCCCTTTTTCCTGATTGTAAGATAACATTATTTAATATTTCACTAGTATGTATAATATTAATGTAGATGTCCTTTGTCAAATGAAGACAGTCCTCATCCATTCATAGTTTTTTGGGAATCTTTAACAGGATTGGATGATAAAATTTTTTGAATGCTTTTACTGCACCTATGGAGTTAATCTTATGATGATGTCTCTTTATTTTTAATAGTGCAGATTTTCAGGTCTAAACCAACCTTATTTTCTTGAGATAGAATTCCATTGGACATGATAAATTATGACTTGTATATATGTCTATATTTTGTTTTAATATTTTGCTAAGAATTTTTCATCTATAGTCATCTGGAATATTGATCTGTAAATTTTAGTAATTTTTTCAGGTGGAGGTATAATTGTTAGGCTGGATTCTACATTTTGAAATAGATTGTGTAAGCATTTTCTTGTATAAATTATTGAAACCATTCATTAGTGAGATCACTTGGCCTGGAATATATTTATTGAAAGATTTTTCATAAAATTCAATAACTTTAAAAAATTATAGAGATATTCATATTTTCTGATTCTTGTCAGATTTCAGAAGTTGTGATTTTCAAGGAAGTTTGCTACTTGTATATTTCCTGTTGAGTTTTTGGAATGATGTTCAAAATATTCTCATTGCTTTTTTAAAATCTACAGGATCAAAAAGAATGTCCAATCTTTCATTTGGGATATTGATTAGTTTTGCCTTTTTTCTTTGATCAATCTTATTAGAATTTCATTGATGTTGTTGATCTTTTCAATGTAGCAAGCTTTGGTCTTGCTAATTTTATTTATTGTTTCTTTTTCACTCTTCTTTTTATTATTCTATTGTCTCTACTTTGGGTTTAATTTACTCATGTTTTCTGGCTTTCACAATGAACGGTGAAATGAACCCAACTCATCGACTTGATATATGGTTTTCTGGCCTTCATTTTTTCCTCATAGAAAGTCAATTATCATTTACATTAATATTCTTTATAGGTATGTCTTTTTTGTCTAGTTGATTTATACAATTTATATTTTGAATATTGATTATATTCAGCCTAGCAGTGATTTTCTTTGAATTTGTCCTACTTAGAGATTACCATGCTGCTTAAATTTATAAGGTAATGTTTTCACAATATTTGAGAAATTTTAGGTCATTACTATTAATATCATTTTTACTGCCAAAAGATTTCTCTACTTTACGTCTATAATTGCACTTATGGTAGAATCAGTACTCTACCATACTGATCACTGATGCTGTATTCATTTTAGTTCAATCATGTGTCTCCCTCTCTCTATTCTTCAGATTAGATAATTTCTCTGAATAATTTTTTTACTTTGCTCATGCTTTCTCTATTTCTGCCTGGTTTTCTTCACTCTTCAAGGACTTTGTACAGGTTTTAGTTTGTGCAGTTTTATTCAGAGCTTCTATAGTTTTCTGTGAGATAGTTCATCTGAAAAAAAGCTACACTGTCACTAGCACAATCACAAATGTCAATGTGACCTCTCTTTCTCTCTCTCTCCCTTTTTAATCTTCAGAACTGTTCTTCATTTTCATTGAAACAAGCAACTCTTCAATGATTCGAAACAGGGCCCTTCAAGTACAAACATAATTTTGGACATTTAAACTAAAGTCAAGTATGTATAATCAGACACAAAGATCAATTTCTTGCAAAGTGGTCCCAATTTCACTTTATTATGGTAACTGTTTTAAAATGAAATTCACAACTATAAACGAGGCAGCTTCAGTAAATGGAGCACTGTCAAGAGGATGAACATAGGGAGAAAGAGAATTGGGTAGCTATGATAAATATATCATGTCTCCCTCAAACAATTTTAAGCAGTACCATCAACTTAATTTTCCAAATATACATTTTTAAAAGTTACTTTTTTTCTGAAAAGACTCTAATTACTTTCCCTTTGCTCATGTTATACAATGGAAAGAAGATGGACTTGAGAGTTATTTGAATTTTGTTATAAGATTCTATAGCATCTCTATGCAAATTTTAGTCCTCTAATCTTTAATTTACTTAATCTACAATATGAAGTAAATAAAGCACACATTCTCTGCTTGCTTGTTTTGTGGAATGAAAGAGATAAGAAATACAGCATAGATGTGGTGAATAACATTGCCTTTGGAGTTAGGCAGACTTATTTTCTAAGATCATCTCTAAAATTCCCTGGCTATCTGACCTGTAGAATATTATTTAACTCTCTAAATTTTAATTTCTTGATCTGTAAAATTGTGAGAGTTATCAATACTCGTTTGATGGATTTTTCTGAGGATTAAGTGAAACAATCCATGTAAAAGTACTTGATAAAGTGACCGACATGTAGCAGGCATTTAATTAATTTTAGCTGTTCCTACTTTTGTGATTGTTTGGCATTAACATCTCATTCAATCTTATTTTTGTCCATTTTGCTTTTACAATCAAATTAAAGATCCTTTTTCTTTTCTGACATTCAGTTATTTATGTTACTGACTTCTATCTATGAACATTTCCCAGTATTTTTCTAAATCAGTCACCTGCTCTGATCAAATAGTTCTAATGGTTGTGTTAGGAACAAGTTATACACATTTACATTTTCTCTGCTGATGCTCATATTTTATGTTTTTATTTCTCTAGAATGAAGTCACCCTTCCTTTCTTTTACTTCTCCAAATTCCACTTTCTTTATTCCTCCTACTGATTTACAAAGTCCTTGACAGCAAGACCTGTGGTCTATTCAAATTTACAGCCCTGTCTTACAGCACATATAAGGTACTGAATAAATGTTTAATAATGAAGAGAATAAGAGATAGTGGGGATGTTCTTAATCTTGAAGGAATTTCAAAGTGTTATGATTCTCTTCTTACAGAGGTACTTGAGAATAGGTAAGAAGTGATTTTTTTAATCAGGAATCACAGGGTTATATTTGAGTATTGTACACTCTTATTGCCATATGTAGAAAAAAATCACAACTTTCTCTCCATGTTTTATTAGGGCACTGGAAGGACTATTGAAAGAAATATTCTATCTCTTAAAAGTGAAATACATGGTCTTGCTATAAATGGCCATATGGAAAGTAAGATACCTGTTTTTTTTTTTTTTTTTTTGACGCAGAGTGTGTTCAATTTTTATACTAACGGAAAATTACGTGCTTGCCTTCTTTGTTTTAAAAGCGAAAAATGTGTAATAACTACTTTTAGCCTTGTAATATTGAATGCATCAATTGCTCCTCTTGTAGAATGTTGAATTTGCTATCATTGGTGACAGATGTTCTATACATCGGAGTAATACTGCTTATATAATTGTGATAATTTTCCACTTTTAATTTGTCAGTTTCAGTGATTTAAAAATCATTTGACGACTGCCTGAAAATGACTGATGTTTTTCCTATGTTGAGTAATTTCTGCTGGTAGAGTGTAAGTCTTTTACTGAGTTCTTGAATTCTGTTAAAGTCTGCATATTTCCATTCTTTGTTCAACTAAACAGGTGTGACAATTTATAGAATTCCATGCAGAAACATCTCTCTAATTACTCCATCTTGGGACTTTGAAATGTGTTTTATGGAGAAATGCCATAAGCGTATTTTTTAGATACAGGAACATTTTTGAACATATGGCTTCAACTTTTATTTAGTACAAAACTTGAAAATAAAAATCTAGAAAGTTGAATTCAGAAAGTGTTTTATCTTTATCCCTTAGGTAGCTTTATTATTATATTTTGTCTGTGACACTCAATGATATTACAGTTTCAGATGCTAGCTATAAAACTATAATGCAATAAATAATTACTAAAATATCATATCCCTTCCAGGAGATATGATCATACTTGATTTCTTTAGTATACTGATTTGATTAGCATGATCAAAAATTTCAAATTTTTATAACCTACTTCATCATGGGCAGGCTTATCTTAATAACCCAATTAACTTCATATTGTAAAGGTTCAAAAGTAATTTTACAAATGGCTTGTAATAGTGAGTGTTTCTTGATTCAGGATAAATACTTACAAATGATTAGTACATTTTGAATTCAAATTATGCAATAATTCAGTGGAACTTTCCATCAAGCTTAAAAGCAACCTTAAAAATAATCAGAGATAGTAAATTAAGATGTACATTTTAATGAGAGATTAGTTAAGTTTAGCAAAAAAGTAATTTCTTTTCCTATCATTTATGCTTTATATTTTATTCTATTGGCATTTGTTTGTCTACCTATCTATGGCAGATCAACTTTGATGACAAGAAGCACTTGAGATTAGACCTTTCAAGGAGCACCATTCATAAAATGGTGCATTCTGTTTTCTAAAACAAATAGCATGCATCATGGCAGGTGAGCCCACTCTTTGGTGTTTAAGGCCTAAGGGTTCACTTCAGAGGCAAGGTTGCAAAACCTGAAGTTTCTCTAATCCCATCATGGCTTCTTGTTGGCAAGCGATTGCTTTCATAAAATAGTAATCCTCATATCTTCTTCCCAAAAAATTTTTGCTTAGCTAATCAATCTCAACAGGTTTTGTACTTGTATAATGAAGAATTTCATTTCATATAGTGAGAACTACAGAGTAAACATCATTTATGGCTTACTGAAATCATGTAATCAGTTTTATGATACTCTTTAATTTTTTGTATTTTCTGAGTCTAGGACACAACAATTGAATAAATTAGATTACTCCATGAAGAGAAGATAGCTGGGAGAAGTACTTGTGTATGGGGGGAGGGAAATTTATAAAATGAATATATACTTTTAGGTAAGAACATATGTCATAACTTTATTTCAGAGATAAAGAGACATTGTCACAGACCAATAAATTTGCTATCAAATCTAAGATGATGTTAATTTTAAAATATGACCTTCTTATCATTTTCAGAATTTGTTCATAGAAAATTCATTTTTTGGCCACTTATTGACTAAATATAAAATTATTTTCAAATAAATGTCTTTGATCCTACAAAATTTTGTTAGTATAGCATTATATATAAATTTAGCCCTATAATCTTTAGTTTTCAGTTTTAGAATTTTGAAATATTTTTAATGAATAAACTCATTGTTTCACTGAGTATATGTAATGAAGACCAATGGCAGAAAGATCAAATACACTATCATTGGCTAACTGAAAAGAGATAGCTTTTTAAATCTTATTTACTAGTAGTTTGTTTTTGTGACCAAAACCCAAAAACTCCTACTTATGTATTTTTAGTGTTTTGAAGTTTGCACAGTATTTTCATATGAAGATGGCATTCAATGCTTACAATTATCCTGGGAGGAAAGGAACACAATAACAAATATCAGACCATTAGTTAGACAGTCTGACTAGGATGTGTTTACATCTTCCAAAATAGACGCTGTCACTTTCTCAGTAACATTTATTTTGAATTCTCATAAAACACTTCTGTCTGAAATATCTGACTTTTATCAAAAGATTAAACCTTTGAGGTTTTTAGTCCATAAATGCAAGTATATATTTTCCTATGCTTTTTATCTATGTTCTTCTCATCCTCAGCCAAAATGCAAGTGTCTCTGTTTTCAGTATCCTCAGGAGCTTTCATCTCTTTCTTAATTTTTCCTCCTTTACTTTTCACTTCCAACTCTTTCAGCACTGTTAATTCTTATGCTCTTACATCTTCAACTACTTCATAGAGTTTTTATCATCTATTTCTGTATAATAAACCAATCTTAAACTTAGTGGTTTAAAGTAATGGCAAGAGTTACTTTTGTTCAAGAATCAGAAATCTTATTTTGATTTTGCTCTGTTCATTGTCATTGAGGGTATTTCAAAGGCAGGGTGCTAGAATTATCTGAAAATTGCTTACTCATAAACCTGGCAGTTGATGCTGGCTGTTGGCTTACATGGTAGCTGGTGCTGTTGGTTGGAAGTCTTATACATGCCCACTCTTCCATGGCATTGGCTTCCTCACAATGTTGTGCCAAGATTCTACAACAAACTTCCAGAGATAGAATGAGCTGTATTAACCTTTATGACTTATTTTCAGAATTTACACAATATCATTCTGTCTATATTCTATTTGTTGAGGATGTTTCAAAGACCGATTTAGCTTGAAGATACGGAGAGATGTTCTGGAAGACCAGGTTGGAAATATCATTGCAGCCATTTTTGACAGTGTACCACAGAACACTTTCTTTTTTCTCTTTCACACTGTGAAACCTGAGTGAACTGTCAGCCTTTTTCTTTTTCTGCAGCTTACTATAGCAATATCTATGCATTCTACCATGCAACATGCACCATGGGGGTCGTTATTACTTCCTCTAACCCAATAATTGACTTTATGAAACTATTGCTTTTGCCATATCATTCAAAATATCCTTCTTTGAGTGACCCATCATCTTGTATCAGATTTGCTACTACTTTTAGCTTTGTCATTCACTATCTTCTTGGTTCCTTATCATTAATTAATTGATGGATTGACCTACATGATAGTCTTTCTTTTCAATGCAAATCCTGTCTTCACTATTTTAAAATCTTACTTCAAAGTTTTTGACCTCTTTTAACTACAAGGAATATCACCATCACTCTACTATAGCAACTCATCCACGAAGATAGCAAGAACCTTATAATCACTCTAAAATACAGAGTCTTGTTATCTTCCTAATTCTTTCATTTTCTGAATCATCCTCCAGTCTTTTTTTGGATCCCAAATCCCACAACCAACATTTTTGTTTTTCCTGAGGAGATAATTTGTTTCAATAGGAGAATTCTTTTTTTGAGTTCAAGGACTTGAATATGATCCCATATTCGCTGTTTATTTAATTTTGTCCAAGACATTCACTTTTCCTGAAGCTAAACTTTTTCATGAGCAACACTTGAATAAAAAACAAGAAGAGCATTATATTGAAGTTTAGTTAGATCTTGTATCTAAAATACAAATATTGTTACTAGCATCTATAAGGCATTAGATTAATAATTGTTAATTTCCTCTTGCATAAATTTTTGTTCTTCCATGACTAATCAAAACGTATGTGTCATACTTCCATCATACCCTATGATATATCTGGTTACGTTTGGATTAGACAGAGCATGTGTCTTTTCTACTCATTTCCAAGGTTACTGACCATTGGTGGGGGAAATGTTAACATTTTGTAAAGGTTTAAAAATACATTGCCTAGACTCAAAGATGCCATCAATATAATACATATATGACATCTTTTTTTTTAACATATTTTTTAATTTATTTTTATTTCAGTATATTATGAGGGTACAAACATTTTGGTTACATTTTATGACTTTGCCTCACCCAAGTGAGGATTAGAGGCATGCCCTTCCCCTCTACAACATTCACTGCGTCCATTTTTGGTTTTTAAACAGGAACCTCTTTGATTATCTATTGCTTCTTTTCCAAAATCTCAAATTTTGTTTTTGTTTTTGTTTTTTGTTCACTCTGTCTTTCCTAAAGTTGGGTGAGCCCCATCTCCATGCAGGAGATGATTTTTATCTCCTACACAGAAAGGACATATCAAGAATGATATCCATCAACCTCTGTCAATTATTTATCAACTTATCTTTAACCATGTCATTTCTTACTTCTCTTCCTCTAGTTTTATTTGCTTTTATTTGTCCATTTGCAGTAATAGGATTCTGACCTGAATTACTTTCCTTGCTGATAGCCTAATATGATACATGTTTATGCATTTAGCACAATGGCATTTATTTTTTGATTTTTTTAAAATTTCTGTGGATAATGGACTTAATTCCATTATATTACATGATGAAAGTAGACTACCCAGGATGGCAAATTGCTTCATTTGATTAAACCCTTGCCATTGCTTATCAAAACATAACCTAGTGACTTTAGAAGTTTGTACCCAGGAAAATTTATTTAGATTTTTAAGCACACAAGAAAGGAAATGTCAAATCAATGCACATTAACAAAAAACTATAAATCAGTTAATGAGATGGAGTGATTACTATCAAACACAATAAAATAGGTTGTTTAGTTTGACTTCCTCTCATTTGAACTTCACTGCATCTGTGAATTTTTCCTGCAAACAAAATCACATTTTATATAAATAAAAAAATTGTATTTCCATTTATGTGCTATCAGATTGAATTCGTTACTCGAGTAAACTTCAAATTATTTTTGAATGACTCATGATCAATGAAATGTTTGAAACATTTAAGGCAATTATTTAAAAGATCATCAACTTTGTAAGTGCTTATACTCAAAAATTTTTGAATGAAATTTTGTTCCACAAACTTTCCCGTGAGAATATATTTTTCTGAAATTTTAATGATAGCACTTGTTCTTCATTTGTACTTTGCAATATAATTTGCAAAATATTTATAAAATATCTCTCCTTTTGTGATCATCTTGACACACTGTCTTTAAAGAGAAAATGTAAATCTGCCAAACATACTTGTATTCTTCCAGGATGGTTATGTTTACTAGACCTAGGTTGCATTCAGATTTAGAAACAATTTTTAAAAAATTATATTTCCTCTCCATATTAATACACATTTCTTTGTAAGGATCTTTCCACTCTGGGATTTGGTTATTGAGAAATAATTAAACAAAGACATATTCCAATGTGTCTCATGAGTATCTTCAAAGTGCATGGAAACTGGCAGTATCATATTAGGTTGTTTCCAAAGAATGTACTATTTATATAGTAATTAGATAATGTGAATTAAGGCAAGACATATAGTGAATAAATGCAATCATCTATACTTAAACTATGGATAGATGAGATTAACACACAAAACAGCATAATCCAACTAAATCTCTTCCTCCATTTAGGTCTTATATCTTGTTTCTGATGATGTTTCATTTAAAATGCTGTGGAAAAATTTATGAAATATAGACTTTAACATGGCAATACCACTCTATTTTGAGGTTCAAATATCCTAAAATATTTTATTTAGAAATTGAATAGTAATTTATATAATCACATGATTTCTATTGTTAGCAAGAGTTAAAAAAAAACTCTGTAATTCAAAGTAGAGAAACAAATTACTTATCTTGCATTTTCCATAGAATTTATTTTATAATAAGGAATATTTTCCTTTCTAATTGCTCTAGCTGCAGAGATAATGGGAGCATTTCCTGAATATTTCAGTTTTGTAACAAATGTCTTTCTGAATTGTAGTAGACTTCGGTGTAATTTACAATGATATCAAAGCAGGACTTAGTGAAGAGCTGGTTGTGATATGCTGAGCAGGTTGCTCAAGACCTGAAAACCACCGATCTTACCCACTTCTCTTAATTCAATTTGCAACCACATTTCCAACATGCTTCTCCATTAATCTGCATTTTATTTTTAGATCCTGTAAACTTTCTATGCCATCCTTTTTTCATATATGACAATCTAATATCTAAATCAGAGATCTACTGTACAGCATGGTGACTATAGTTAATGAGGTTTATTGTATTATTGATAAATGAATATTTTTAATGCAAAAATATTAGGATGTGTATTAAAATTGGTGAGATTATATCAAGGCTGTTTAGCTTCATAAATTTTAAAACCAATCTAATATATTAAAGAATAATAATGATAATAATAATGATAATAATAGCTACTATTTATTAAGTACTTACTACATGCTGGGCACTGTGGTCACTGCATCTATGCATTATTTACATATAATGCTAAAAAGAATACCAAATAGTACTGTCATTTTACTTCCTGTTATACCCATTATAGGAAAGAAAGCTGAGAAAGCTTTAATGAGTTTAAAGATTTCCAAAGTCCACAGTTTACTAGTAGTATGAGGAGGATATTTAAAGATTAATGACATGGGCAGATATTTCTCCTTCTTGAAGCTCAGTTGGAGGTAGTGTATCAGTTGCTGGCCTAGACCCTTCTGTTGCTTGCTATTGGTCCTTTAAAGCAGGCACTTTTTAAGGAAGATGCTATTACCATTAAGTGTTCTAGAAACACCCATTTCCTGAGAAAGTATTATTTTATATCTAATTTCTAATACTTAAAATTTTTAAAATCCATAAATAAATGTTAAAATGCCATGTGGAGGAAGCTTGTGCATTTTTCTTTGATATGCTTTTAAGTCACAGTGCAATCTGGCAATTTCTAAACTTAGGCTAAAGCTAAGGACTTAAAATCTTTGGAAATTTACTTACATCATTTCCTTAACAGATGCTTGGCAAAAGAGATGCCTATGTATAGCTGAGGAAGAAAGTTCTTTGAGGATATTGAGAGATTTGTTGAAGTTTCAATTCCTCTGGCATTCTGGCTTTTTTTTACTAATTTTTTTTCTTTCTATGCTAAATGATATTTACAGGTATTAATGGCAAAGTGTCTCCCCTCCTCTTTGAAAAATATAAATTTAACATTTTAAAGAAATAAAAAATAAAGAGCATAATTTCAAAAGGAAAATGACATGTAATTTCCCAGGAAGTTTATATGAGTCTGATAAATTTGCAAGTGTATATATTTTCTTTGAGCTCTATTTTTAGGTTCACTGGCCTAAAATATTTGATAACAGGATGCATGGAGATATTATGTCTTTGAGAAATTCAGTAGAAATAAATACATATCTATGTACATCTACCAGATTGGTAATATTTTATTTTTTAATGAACACTCAAAAGTGTAACTGAAAGAATTCCATGGAAATAAAAGTCCTTTCTTAAGCTTTGTGTGTCTGAACTACTCATAATATTAGAGCTATTATTATAGTTTGTACTTGAGAAATCAAAAAATTGTTGGTTACCATACTATCTGCAATAAAATGTTTAGCAGGGCTTATGGGCTCATAGTGTTGCTAGAATTAGCAAATAAAAATAGAAAAATCAAGTTAAATTTGAACTTCAGATAAATAATGAATTTTTTAGTATGTCTCATATATTGAAAGGGATACATGTATGCTGAAATATTAAATATTTATTTATTTTCAAGGGTAATGTTTATATGGTAGTCATTAAGCCCTTCCAACTCATAAACATTAGAGTTATATCTCTAAATATATTATAATTGTGGTGCTTTTAATTGAAAAATAATTAATAATCAAAATTGTTAATATATTTTGTAGTCCATTTTAATTCTGTCTAGATAATTATCCCCACAATTTATTATTTTTTCTAATGCCAACCTACCCATTTGTAGCTTGTTGTACCTCACTCTGTGTTTTACAATAATTTTATTGAGTTTCACAAATTATGTAATTTTATGCTACTTAAAAGAATAATTTGGAGAGAACAGACATGCTATTAATTCATGATATCTGATAAAGTGGAATATCTCTTCATTTATTTAGATTTTAAAATCTTCTTTACGATAGCTTTCCTCTTTAGAGTCATGTGTGTGTGTGTGTTTAAAGAGTCATGTCAACCAAATAGTTTTGTTATTCTAGTGAACATCTTATTTCTGATTATATTTTATAACTGTTAGTGTTTTTTTTTTAAGGAAATGGCATTGAATGTCGTGCATCAATCTTTTGTATCCTGCAACCTTGTAGAACTCTTGTATTAATTTAGTATTTTATCTGTTCATTCTACACATCTGCTTGCTAGATAATCCGATTTCTCTGCATACAATTAGAATAACTAGCTCTCCTTTCAATTCTTCTATCTTGTTATATAAGTGAGACAAGGATGTCCTCTGTCTGTGTATTGGCCCCTACACTGCTTATTTCTTCACTGCAGGCTGAGATCTGTTAGCTCAAAAGCCAGCTGGTACCAAACTAAAATTTTTACATATACAAGTATTTTTAAAGTAGCCCAGACAAGAATGTTTTTTAGCTATTTAGAGCCTGCCTGCTTTGTGTAACCTATGAAACTACACATAGCATGTGCTGGGCATTGATGAAATAGAGAATCGTGATGGTAGACCCCACACTGCTACTGCCCTCAAGAGCTCTCTGACCCAGAGACTCCCCGTGGCACCAAAGCATTATCACTTAGATGAGTAAGTCCCCTGTCTGATCCCCCTCTTCTCAGTGAGTTTCCTTGGGCTCTCCCCATTCTGGATGGTGGCCTCCTCACCATAAGTCTCTGGATGGCCTCATGCTAGGAGGGAGTTCTCCTCTCAAGCAACCCTGTCCAAGAGCTGCTCAAGAAAGTTTGCTGGGTGTTATTGACTCTTGTGGTCATGTCCTTTTCATTGATCAGCACCCAAGTCTCTCCAATGTTTACGTATCTCTTATTTTCTTTTATTGTTTTTTTTTTAATTGAATAAGACCTCTAGGACAGTGATAAATAGTTATGGTAATAGAATTTTAACTATGTCCCTGCTATTAAAGGGAATAAATTTAAAATTCATTTTATATAATATTTGCATTGTCCAATATATTTTTTCGTGTTTTTAACTATTCTGAATGAATTTGTTCCTCATAAATCATATGTTATGTTTTATTGTGAGGGTTTTATTTTCATTCATTTATATTATTTTCATATTTTATATTCTGGATCTTAACTCTCTTTTCCTTTTCTTTTTTGTATTTAAGTTATCTTTTTGTTTGTTTCTTTGTGTTGGCTGTTTTGTTGTTGTTATCTGGATTAGGTTTTTCAAAAGTCATCCCATACTTAATTTCACCATTAATTTCTTTGTATTTTCAAATGCATTCTTTAAGCTGTATTTATTTCTAAGTGTCAACAATGAAATCACTTTTCTACTGATTCCCTTGATAAAAACAATATTTTAAAAATTCTTCAATAAAACATTTAACTTATATTTACTAGCTCTATTACCTCCCTTTCTTAACCCCAATTTTTGGTCTTACTAATAGTATTTGGAATCATATATACATTATAATATTATAATCTAGGAGAATTATTAAAAATTGTTATGGCTATCATACATCTCATTTTTCTGAGGGGAGTGCAAGTAATTTTTAAATTGTTTTGATAATTTTCTGTCCCATTACATTTCTTCTTTCTCAAAGTTATATGATTTTTTTGTTGTTAGAAAGTTCCCCCAGTTTGCCTTTAAAAATATGTACTTTCAATGTTAATTATGTTTTTCTCTGATTCTGAAGCAAATTTAGTTCTAGTTTTTATTGTGCATGATTTCTGAACTATTTCATTCTTCCTTTTTATTTCATTCTGCTAGCTTTTTGTCTCAGGTTTTTTTTATATTGTTTTTTTTTTTTTCCATTTCATAGATGTTGTCTATGTTCTTGAATATGACAAGAGATTTTTCTTATTAATGTAGTAGATTATTTTCTAAGTTGTATATTTCAGCTCAGTATTCAGGACAATGGTTCTTCTCTATTTTTCAGCAATTGCTTCAACATTACTTAAAGCAATAGAAGTTACTCCCAATTCAGAAATTTCTAATAATCAGGTCATGTGGATTGTTTTAGCCAATTTCTCTCTTTACTTGGGTGTTGGCCAAATAAATTTTTCAGGCCCATACTGGAAATACAAGGTAAATTTTCAACCTAGTCAGTGGTTTTGGTTAGACATCTACAGGGACTCTACTCTGCTGTGGTGGATTCTGCTGCTTTTGCCAATTATCTTACTTTCATATCCTGAATCAGTGGGTGCGTGAAAAACTCTAGTTTTCAGACTACTTTTGTATACTCACAGAGAGTGTTGTAGAGTGTTGCTGTTTCTGAATAGATGCAAAAAGACTGGGGAGAGGAGGTGTTCCAGCAAAGATAGGGCTCCTGGCTAGTACTAGGTTATTAAGTATGAAATGTCCGATTTTCTTAAGTACTAATTTGACAGTTGATATCTCTGACATTTCACTTTGACACTTCTAGTTTTATTTTTATTGTGAAGGTCTTTCAAATGCACATTTGTCTTGTGATTATCTTTCAAATTTTTATAGCCATTTTTGTAAAGCCATGGGTAAGTCAAAAATCTGTGTTATTTTCGAATATGAATTCCGTCATGGAACCAATGCAGCGCAGGCAGCTCAAAATAGCAATGAAATGTTTGGGAGGGATGTGGCTAATGAATGCACAGTATGTCGATGGTTTGAGAAGTTCTGTCCTGGGGATTTTAATCTTGAAAATGAGCCATGTAGGCTATCTGAGACCAAGGTGGATAATGATGATCTGAAAACGGTAGTGGAAGCGAATCCATCTCAACCGACATGTGAATTAACAGCAAGGTTTGACATTACTATTTCAACAGTATTGGACCATTTGAAACAAATCCTCACAGTAGAGAAGCTGGATACATGGGTTCTGCAGAAATTAAACAAGCATCAGACGAGACAGCATCTTGGAGCTTGCCTTTCTTTGCTGTCACAACATGAAGGCGAACAATTTCTACACAGTATTGTTAAGAGTGATGAAAAATGGATAATTTTTGACAATCACAAGTGTTCAGCACAATGGTTGGATAAAGAGGAAGTGCTGAAACACAGGCCCAAACTGAATATTCATTAAAAAAAGCTAATGGTGTCTGTTTGGTGGTCCAGGACTGTTTTATCCACTACAGCTTCATGAAACCCTGTTTAATCCTTTACATTGATGTCTACTGCAACCAACTGGACAAAATAATGCCGAGATTGGTCAATAGAGACAGGCCAATCCTCTTGCAAGACAATGCTTGACCACATGTTGCACAAACAACCCTGCTCAAACTACAGAGGCTGGACTTGGAAACTCTGTCATCCACTGTATTCACGAGACCTTACACCAACTGACTACCACTTCTTCCAGGCTTTGGACCACTTCTTGCAAGGAAAAATATTCAATTTTCAACAAGCTGTGGAAAACAACTTACTCAAGTTCATTGCCATTCATTCTCCAGGCTTCTTTGCTGCTGGCATAAGCAAGCTACTGTTAAAATGGCAAAACTGTGTTGATAGTTTAGGAGCATACTTTGATTAAGCATACTGCTTCTTGTTTGAGATATAATAAACTACACTTTTGATTCAAAATTGGTCATTTCATATTTAATGATCTAATACATAGGAACTTGTAAGTGTAGCCTTCCGGTTGTAATTTAAGAGGCAAAATCATAAGAGAAATTATGTAACTTCCTACCTTGTTTTAGGTGATGTGAGGAAAAAAATTGTTTTTATCCTGGTTGTTATATTAACTTTGCTGTTGGTAGAAATTCAGTTTTGGCATTTAATTGTGTTACAGATTTAGTCTTATTTTCAATTTCCACAGATATATTTGACATAGTTTTGGAAATATTTAATCATACAGTACAACTCAGACATCCTTTAAGTTAGACAATATAATTTCCTATTTTGTAGCCCATAAAATTTAACTAACCTAATGGTACAGCCAAGATAAATATTTAAAAAGATCTACCTTGTGTTGCTGTTTATCTAATCCAACAGGCTGTATCAAAAAATCTTCTTGGCTTCTTATCTCCTGTGCCTCCAGTGTTCTTGGTTGTATGTATGAAATTGCAATTAAAATGCATGAATGTGTGCACTTTTGAATGATCTGTGCACCAGTTGGGGGCTGGATTGTCATGTAAGATTAGATTATATGATAATTCACACCCTTTTATGGGAATATAATAGGCTAAAAGAAAATTGAAAATATCACTGAAATTTGAAAACAAATAGGTAGATTCTTTTCTAGGCTATAGATAAAAGAACCAAATCACATGGTCATATGGAATTAAAGATTTAAACATTATAATTATACAGTTAAGAGGTAACTTGAAGTCTATCTCAAATGTTTAAGACCGAGTGGTCCTTTATATTATTATTTAGTTTTATTTTTAACTCAGTGGCTTTTTTCCTGACAATATTTTAAGGAGGCAAGCTATTTTTGTCTTTTTATAAACATGTCATCCAATATTTGATCATATATTATTGTATTTTATATGCATGAAGAAAATATTTCATGCACGGATTAATTCATCCATTCTTCTCCTTCATTGAACAAATGTTTATCGGGCACCTTCTATGTGTCAGGCACTGTAATGGTCACTTAGAAAAATGATGAATATCTCTGCTGTCATAGAGATTCCATTCTAGTGAATAGAGACAAAAACAATAAATAAAATAAATAACATGTAAATGATTGTATGTTAATAGATGATAGGTGAATAAAAATAGAAAATAATAAAGCAGTGTGAGATCAGCAAAAGCTGAGTAAGTGGGTGTACCGATTTTATAGAAGGTGATTGAGAGAGACTTCATTGAGAAAGTGATATTTGACCAAACATTTGAGAATGTCAGGCAACTAGCCATGGCAGTTGTTTGGGAAAGAAAGTTGTAGACAAAAGAAACATCTAGTGCAAGGTCCCTAAGGTAGGAGTGTGTCTGGGGTGCAATTAGAAGAGCAGGTGTAATAAGGAATGATGTCAGAAGAGCAAATGAGATTCAGATCCTCCAAAACCACCTGAAAGACTTTAATTTTGATCCTGAAATTAGGAGCCACTGCAGAGTTTTTTTTTTTTTTTTCTTTCAGAATATTACAGGGTTACACATGTTTTGATTACATATTTTGCTTTTATACAGTTTGATTCAAAGTTATAAGTGTGCCCTTTAGCCAGTTAGTGTGCATTGCACCTGTTAGGTACGATGTTTTTAGCAGCACAATTCACAATTGCACTGCAGAGTTTTGATCAGAGGAGTAACATGGTCTGACATGTTTGAAAATGATCATTCTGGCTGCTATGGTGAGCGTGAAATGCAGCAGGGGTGAGGGCAGAAATAGAAGCAGGAAAACCAGTTAATGGTCTTCTCTAGTCATTCAGGCGAGAAAAGAGATTCTCCATGAAATAATATCATTTTGAATATTTGTAAATCCAGAGAAAAAGCTTGATTATTGAATCATAGTAAAAAATTTTCAGCAAAAATAACTAAATATAATGAGATTGAAAAGTGTTTATATATTAAAATTTTGATATACTGGCAATACATATTAATCATAAAAATCATACATATTTAAAATATAAGACAAGTAATTCAATTTTAAATATCTATTGTGAGATACTAACTCGTTTTAAATTTCATGAAATACTCCATGAAATTATAAACATTAAAGCTGCTGCAAAGTTTAGGAGTCCTGGTGTGAGATCAAAATACTGTGACAATAATAGTGGGATATTTCAATAGTTGATTTGCATAGAAGTTGCTTCTGTGTTGTAGCAGAGAAATAACAATTCAAGGAAAAATATGTTATAAATATAATTTTAATGATACTTTTTATTATCATTACATTCAAGGACTTTTTAATTTTTACTTTTTTTAAAGTAGCACACCCAAAATTGATTTTGCCTGTGTTTACAGTTCTGTGAATTTTTACACATATAGATTTGTGTAATCACCATTACAATTAGGATACAGAACCATTCCATTATTCCAGAACCTCCTTCATGCTATCGCTTTGTAGTCACACTCTCCCCCACCCTAAACCCTGGCAACCGTGGATCTTTTTTTGTCATTATATTTTGTCTTTTCAAGAACATCATGTAAAAGTATCACCAGGTTCTTTAACTCAGCATAATATCTTTAAGATTCATCCAAGTGTTGTTTGTACTATATTTCTTGACTTTTCATTTCTGAGTGGTATCCCATTATACAGTTCTTCCAAAATTTGTTATAAGATGATCAAAATGAGATGCCCACTCATTTAAGGATATTTGAGTTATTTCCATTTTAATGGTTATAAATAAAAGTACTATAAGCATTCATCTATAGGATTTGTGTTTCATTCTCTAGGATAATAGGTTTTCATTCTCCATGGTAAATACTCAAGAGTGGCATTTCTAGGTCATATGGTAACTATACATTTAACTTTATAAGAAATTGTCATACTGTTTTCCAGAGTGGCTATACTGTATTATTACCTCTCACTAGTAATGTATGAGAGTTCTTGTTACTTCAAATGTTCATTAATACTGGTTTTCTTTACATTTCTATTCTTTTATTCATTAAAATAATTGTGTAGCAGTATCGTGTTATGATATTTTTAAATTATATTTAAAATTTATTTAATACCCTTAAAACTTGAGCAAGTGCAATGAGTTGGAGGATTTCAGGGCTGATAAAGGAATGACGTGGAATTTTATTTGTGTTAGATTAGGATTACATTGGAGGGGCAGACACATGAGGAGACCTTTCAGAGACGGGGGTGCAGGGCCAGAACCTGCATAGTAGAGAGGGCAAAGAAATTCCCAAGGAAGAAGGGAATCTGAGAGGGGCTAAGAAGGCTAGGTGATGTAGCTCAGCAGCATAACTGGGAGTTTGTGGGTCAGAGAACTCCAAAGAGCAACAATGGCTTGGGGTCTTCTATAACCCCAGAATGTGTCTTGTCGTCTATGACTAGCAAACCTTTGGTTACTTCTATCCTAATGTTTGGTATAAAAACAAAATTTGATCTTCATGTGTGAAAACAGCATTACTGATCATTTAGTAAACTTTCTTATCTAGAAGTGGAGATGGGAGCTTCCTAAAAAAATCCATATATTCCAACTCTTTGGAAGTAATGCATTGTATTAATGGAATAGTTTGTTAATTTAATAGTATAGTTTAAGGCAATGAGAGTGTATGTGTTTGCATGTGTGTGCATGCAATTAATTGAGCCATATTACAAATTCATTTCACAGCTATTGTGTCATTTGTAGTAATGCATTGATCTGCTCAGGCTAATATACCAATAGTCATAAGCAGAATAAATTTCTATGTACTTGACTGAAAATTTGCCAAAGAAAGACTTCTGAGTATGCTGGAACCTGCTTTTTACTCTGGGTCAGCATGAATCTGAGCTAAATAAAACGAATTTTTATTGAATCTTTTCCTTCCTTCCATCCTTAACACTATAATTATTTCCAACTGTTCTGGTGATAATATGCAAACTTCCAGATCTGATGAGATGAGCTAAAACAACAGTATCAGAACTGCAGGGAGTTTTTCTTGCTTTCTGTACCTTATGTCCCAAAACGAGAAAAAAAATGAATCAAGGTAGAAGACCAAAGGGATGTTAATATTTTCTTAGGTGTTTGACGGAAGTTACATTTTCACTCGGCATTTTTAAAATGTAAATATTTATAGTATAACATGTATGAATTTGCATTTTGTACATATGGGAATTTTGTGTCTTTCATTTGTGGATTCATTAATTTATATGTAAATATGAAAAGATGTGATTACCTCTAGGGAGAAAAAAATTAATGAGACTAAAATTTAGTAGACACCATAACGTATAGTGTCTCTCTGAATATTTCTTCTCTCTTTTTTCCCCATTCCTTCTTTTCTCCTAGGAAAGATGTATAAAACTATATATAAATATACCTATTGTAAAAAGTATAGAAAAAGAAAAAACAAGGTATATTAGTAATATTTTTGATTTAGACCATCACTATTTAGGGAAGATTTAACAAAATATAGATATTACTCTGCAGGAATAAACAACTAATTTATCATACTATTGTTACTTCATAACTATAAGGATATTTTCAACTATTTTACTTTCTTTTAAATATTTATAGTTTTTTAAAAATTAAACTCTCTCTATATAGATATTTGAGACCTGTGGCAGAGAGTCTTTTGTTCACTCATTCATTTAACAAATATTTATTACACGTTTACCTGTGTCAAGCACTTCTTGCCTTATCAGCTTTGATAAAAAACCATATGAGAATGTTTTGTTTTATTCTTCCTCTTCATTAAATTGTCATATTTAAGATATCTTATCATCTTTGTTATACATACATTTTATTATATAAATCATGTGCATATTCTGAATATTGATTTATAAGGTATTATAGTTGATTCTTTAGTCATTTTATTTCACATTTTAATTATTATGGTCTCTAAATTCACCCTGCTTACCTATGCAAAATAAAGTACAGATAATGACAGCAATTATTCTGAATTAATATCATTGGCATTTAAAATATCAGTGGGAACAACTGCTTCATCTTTTCTAATAAGTGAAAATATTAATTGAATATCCCCAGTCCCTGTGACATATACACTCAGCACATCTTCTCTCTCACTCTTTCATACACTATTACAGCTGGCCTTTCAAATCAGTAGGTGCATCTTGCTCAATTAATTTTGATAAAGTTCACTTAGCAGGAGCCATCTTATCAGCTTTTGATAACTGTGTATATAATTCTACCATAGCAGAAGTGTTTCTCTCTGGTTTTATTAAAGAAAATATACAAGAAATTTTTTTTATTTTTATTTTTGATTATAGGTACATAATATTCACATACATTTATCTGTTAAATGTGATATTTTTGAGAGCAAATCCTTTCCAACATCCAACCTATTAAAATGCTATAAGTTTTTTTATTTAAAAATTTTTTTGCAAGATTATTTTGCAAGTATATTTTTCAGATTACAGAGTTATGACTTAGCAAATATTTCTATTATAATTTGAAATTATATATTATATGAATTATATTTTATATAACATATGAAATACTATATAATACATAAAATAACTATATATATATATATATTTGGGCTTAAAATTGCACTGGCAGTGGTGTCTAATTTGAAACATTGCAATGTCCTCTCAGCACCTGGAAAAATATCATATTTTTAGTGGGCAACAAAAATATAACTTTCTTTTTCTATCCAAACTATTTTCAAGACTCCTGTAACATAAATCCATGAGTGCCGTCTGGGCAAATATAAATTAGTTGCTTATATTGTGTATACCCTGAATTCCAATTTTTTTAATGTATTACATGCACTTGATTAGATTATGTAAATTCTGAACTTAACAGAAACCTCATTTCTGAGCAATTCTAATAGCAAAAATATGTGACATTTCTTCAGCTTTCAAATGATATTAATATATAGGAATTGGAGATTTAGTCTCAAAGTTCTGGAACCATTGTGAGAATACCGTATTTAAGTCAGCATAAATTATGCTGTTTTTAGTGATTCTTACCTTTTTGCCCTCATTTGACAGCTAGGTTTCTTATGGAATGTCTCTGAGGTTAAGCTAGGGACCAAGCAGAAGATGAAGGGTGGGATTGAAAACTGAGAATACAAAGATGAATCCATGGTTTTTGCCTCCAAGCAAGTCACAAGTTGTTGGAGAAAGAAGACAAATGTACACAAAACAATGGAAAGTGCGCAGTGGTAGAGAATTTCATGGGTGTTATAACAAGCATTCATTAAAGTATTTTATGCATGGTCAGATTTGAATTTTTGAATGGTATTTTCAATGACAGGAATAGAGGATAATTCACACTTTGAGAGCTTGAAATCAACCTGGTTATACCCCAATGATGCAGGTCTGAGTTAGTGTTGCCAATGGGAAAGAGAAAATGATAGATACATGTTAAGAATCCACATGATTTTCTGTGTAGTTGTTTATGTGAGGTGAGGGGTGCAGAAGAGTTAAAAAGCAGGATTGCTCCTGGTTCCTGATGATTATGTAGATAATGTGGATTTCAGGGTAGAGAGAAATGATGAACTAACTTTTGGGTGCTGAGCTTGAGCTACTGCAGGCCATCTAGGCAGAAGAGTTGACTGATAAGTGAGGATTTGCTCCAAACTTGTGCACATCTAGTTAAGTCTAGGAATACATAAGCCTGATAAAGCTGGATTTATAGGTGAAAATGTTAATAATCTAGAATCACTTTCAGTTTGGTTCTCTGACAATGTAGCATACTGGGGTAAGCTTGAATTTGCTTTTATTCATAAGAATATAGTAGTTTATGCCAGAATAACAAAACAAACAATAGCAGTGATCTGAACAAAAAAGATTTATTTGTTATACAGAGACCACTGCAGGTTCAGATGACATTCCAAGGCACTCATCAAGCAAAGAATTGTTCAGCTTTATACTTCTATATCAACCGAGATTGCTGTTGCATGGAAAGAGAGCCTTGTACAAGCTTTCACTAGCAATTAATTGCTACCATCCTCAAGTGATATATATTCTATCTGCATAAATTTATTTGGCTAAAGGCAATCATAAAGCCATGCCTTTTTCACCTTCATGGGGGTGAAAAAGTTCAATATGGACTGTCATGTGCTCAGAGTAGAACCAGAAAAAATGGGAAGCAGCACTAATATCTTTGACACTTTTGAAATTAGAAAATACTTAAGTTTCTATATATAAGATCATGTTGTCTGCAAACAAGGACAATGTGACTTCCTCCTTTCTAATTAGAATATTTTTTATTTCTTTCTCATGCCTAATTACTCTTGCTAAGACTTCCAGTACTATGTTGAATAGACATGGTGAAAGTGGGCATCCTTTTCTTGTTCCTAATGCTCTCAAAGGAAAAGCTTTCAGCTTTTTTCCATTCAATATGATGTTAGCTGTGGGTTTGTCATATGTTGCCTTTATTGTGTTGAGGTACATACCTTTTGTACCTAATATCTTGAGAGGTTTTTATCAGGATGTTGAATTTTGTTGAATGCTTTTTCTGTGTTTGTTGAAATGATTATATGGTTTTTGTCTTTCTTTCTGTTAATGTGGCATATGACATTTATTGATATCCATATATTAAACCATCCTTGCATCCCTGGAATGAATCTTGATCACAGTGAATGATAATTTTAAGGTGTTGTTAAACTCAATTTGCTAGTATATTGTAGAAAATGTTTGCATCTGTGTTCATTAGGGATATTGGCCTATAGTTGTTTTTTTTTTTTTTTTTCCTGTGTCCTTTTCCACTTCTGGAATCAGCATTATGCTAGCCTTGTAAAATGAGTTCAGAAATATTTCTTCCTCTTCAATTTTCTGGAATAGTTTCAGGGAAATTGGCATTAGTTCTCCTTTAAATGTTTGGTAGCATCCAGCAGCTAAGCCATCAGGTCCTAGGCTTTTCTTTGGTGGAAGACTTTTTATTAGGGATTCAATTTTCGTTACTCATTATTGGTCTGTTCAGAGTTTCTATTTCTTCATAATTTAATCTTGGCAGATTATATGTGTCCAAAAATTTATCCATTTCTTCTATGTTATCAAATTTGTTGGCATATTGCTGTTCATAACAGTTTTCTATGATCCTTTATACTTCAGTGGTATCAGTTGCAATGTCTTTTTTTTATCTCTGGTTTTATTTATTTGAGTCTTCTTTCTTTTTTGCTTAGTCTAGTTAAAGGTTTGTTGATTTCATTTATCTTTTCAAAAAAACAATTCTTCACTTTATTGGTCTTTTAAATTATTTTCTAGTCTCTACTTTGAGGTTCTTATATATAGAAAACCTTAAAGATTCTACCAAAAAAACCCTGTTATAACTAATATACAAATTCAATAAAATTCCAGGATACAAAATCAACATGCAAAAATCAGTAGCATTTGTATATGCTAATAGTGAATTATCTGAAAAAGGGACTAAGAAAAAGATTCCATTTATAATAGATACAAAAAATAAGATACCTAGGAATAAACAACCAAGAAGGTGAAAGATGTCTAACTGAAAACTATAAAACTTGGTGAAATAAATTGAATAGGCACAAATAAAGACATCCTGTATTGAAGAACTGGAAGAATTAATATTGTTAAAATGGCCATACTACCCAAATTGATCTACAGCTTTAATGAAATATCATTAAAATGATCACATTCTGCACAGAAATAGGAAAAAACGTCCTAAAATTCATATGAAACTACAAAAGATCCTGACTAGCTAAAGCAATCCTGAGCTAATAGAAAAAATCTGGAGGTATCACATTACCTGAATTCAAAATATACTACAAAGCTATAGCAACCAAAACATCATAGTATTGGCATAAAAAGAGACACACAGGCCAATGGAAAAGAATAGGAACTCAGAAATAAATTCACACACCTATAGCCAATCAAGTTTACATCAAAGATAACAAGAACACACATTGAAGACAATCTCTTCAATAAATGATGCTGAGAAAGCTGGATATCCACATGCAGAAGAATGATACTAGACCCCTACTTTTCACCATATACAAAATCAAATCAAAATGGATTAAAGATTTAAATGTAAAATTTGAAAATATAAAACTATAAACATGAAACTATTAGAAGAAAACTTAGGGAAAATGCTTTAAACCATTGATCTGGAGAGGATTTTAAAAATCAAACCTCAAAAGCATAGGCAACAAAAGCAAAAATAGAAAAATGAGATTATGTCAAATTAAAAAGCTTTTGCACAGTAAATAGACTACTAACTGAGCGAAAAGACAACCTAAAAAATGGAAGAAAATATTTTCAAATTATACATCTAACAAGGGGTTAATATCCATAACATATAAGGAACCTAACACAATAGAAAAAAATAACCAAATAATCTAATTTAAAAAATAGGCAAAAGATCTTAACAGCTATTTTTCAAACAAGAATATACAAATGGCCAACAGGTATATGAAAAAAGGTTCAACATTACTAGTCATCAGGGAAATGCAAATCAAAACTGCAGTGATATACCACTTCACTCCAGTTAGAATGGCTTTTATCAAAAAGACAAAAGAAAACAAGTGTTGGGAAGAATGTGGAGAAAAGGGAAGACTTATATGCTGTCGGTGGGATTGTAAACTGGTACAGCCATGATGGAAAACAATATGGAACCTCTTCAAAAAATTAAAAATATAACTACCATATGATCCAGCAATTCACTACTGTATATATACCCAAGGGAAATGAAATCAACATGTTGGAGAGACATCTGCACTCCCATGTTTATTGCAGTGATATTTGCAATAGCCAAGATGTACACACTAACAGATGAATAAAGAAAATGTGGTATAGATATATATAATGGAATACTATTTTGCCATTAAAAAAGAATGAAATCCTGTTATTTGTGACAACACAAATGAACCTGGAGAACATCCTGTTAAATGAAATAAGGGATACAAAGTAAGGCAAATATTGCCTGATCTTACTCACATGTGGAATCTAAAAAAAACTAGGTTGATAACAAAGAAGCAGAGAGTAGAACAGTTGTTACAAGAGTCTGAGGACAGCAGGGAAAAGGGAAGGATGGGAAAAGGTTTGTCAGTGGGTACAAAGGTACAATTAGGAGAAATAAATTTAGGTGTCCTATTGCACAGTGGGATGACTATGGTTATCAGTAAAATATTGTATATTACAAAATAGCTAGAAGGGAGACTTTTGAATATTCTCATGACAAAGAAGTGATAAATGCATGAGGTGATAGATACACTATCCTGATTGGATCATTTCAAAACACAGGCATGTATTGAAACATCAATTGTATATCATAAATATGTGCAATTATAATAGGTCAATTCAAAAATAAATAATTTTTTAAAAAATAAATTTTTGAGTGTCAAAACCAGGTCTTCCTAATTTTTTATCCATAAAATTAGAATATTGATGTTCCTCATAGACCTTAGAACAAAGTGCAAAGTGCTATCTAAACTTCATAGCCTATTGCTCTATAAATGGTGCAATTAGTAGGTACAGTTTACTTGAATACTTAAATGCACATTATGTGTGTATTAATATACAAACTTTAAACATTAAACTTTCCTACACATCTGATAACAAATGTCTTTGTAAATTTATTCTCCACAGTTATTTTTTTTCTAATATCAAAATAGAGCAATTTATTCGAGACACGGAATATGATCTGTTGATTCTCTCTTGAAACGAATGAGCTACGACACACAAGGTGATTTTTTTTCCCAAAGAGCGTGAGGGTGAGCATGAGGGTGAGCATGAGTGGAGAGGAGACTGGAACAGGGTCGATGTCGTTTGAACAGAATCTGGAAAATGCTGACAGAGACCACGTCTGGCTGCACGTCTGACACAGACAATAAAAACCGTAGAAGCCAGAATTCAAAACTTCAGCGAGTGGCGGAAGGAACATTTCTGCATCGGGCAAGAAACATAATTAAAAAAAAAAAAGAAAAAAAAAAGGTGGGACAAAAGGTTAAAAGAGAAAAACAACGAGGAACGAAGCAGACCCTAACATTTGACAAAGTGTACTTCACTTGGCTCCAGGATCTAGTTTTAGAAAGACAAAACAAAGTCCAGCCTTACGGGGCCATGGGGTCGGAGGGCTGCACCCCATCACGTCCGGCCCATTTGGCCCCCGGGGCAGTAGCCCTTTCCCAGGTGTGTGCCGCACGCAGCTCTCGGCCATTTCAAACCCAACTGGAGACTGTGGGAGGGACAGTCGCTTTCAAGGTTAAGTTTGGTCACTAACACTCAAGCTCTCCTCGCCATTTTTTAAGGTGAACGTTGAACAAAAACATTCCAGACAGGCCACCCCCTTAGTGACAAAGATGACTCAGTCTGTGATTATATATGTGATAGGAAAAATATGAACAAGCTAGTAATTGCTTCTAGGCTGTGTACCTATAAAGATTTCCCTGTGTAGGGTAGAAAAAAAATTTTTTTTTTTTTAAGAGCTTGTGGACCTTGTTTATGATCTGATGCCCTTCAGATCCTTCCTTAAAAGAAAGTCTCTTTTTGAATTGCTCATCGTCATATTGATTGCTTATTGTAGTTTGTTGGTGTTTCAATGGGTGGTTGTTCATATTTGGACCCAACAGATTTAGGTCTTCTCTGACTGCTGATATGGGTCAAGTACATGATATATGCAAATACATATATGCAAATACATAAATACTTACACCCATGTGTAAGAGGGTCAATATCTTAAACTAGAATGATATTTGCTAACACATAATTCCCTAAGGCTGGAATATTGCACAGAAGGCTCTTCACTACAACACTTCTTGGTCTTAGAGCTTATTTAGGTATGATGTCTATTGACTTCTGGAGTAGCCTGCAGATCTTCTAAATGACATTTTGACTATAGATGGATGTCAGTTTCAATTACATAATATTTTTTATTTGGAATAAAAATAGATTGAAAATGCCCAGTGAAGTCAGCTAATTACATGTTATTATACTGAATGAGGTAATACATTGCAAGCTGTGATTTAATTAATCCTACCTTAATAGCTTCTATAACCACGTCTGATATACACTAAGAAACTTAATTATTTCAAGCAGACAAATCTGGCTCACTATAAGAAAATCTCATTTAATTTAGAAAATATTTAATTTAGCAAAATGTCATCTTTTCATGTTCTTTTAAAGTGTTTTTCATGTTTTATTACAGTAAAAATAAATTATTTCTGTTCAAAATGATAAAAATATTCATTAAATTTTAGAATCTGACAGTCTTATTATTGGAAAGGCTTATTACACTCTAATTATTTATTTACTTAGTTGCTGTTAATAAGAGCTTCATTTTACACATACTAAATACAAGGTGTTATATGATGTATATTAACTCATTTAATTAAATTATTAAATTTTAATAATTGCACAGACATATTAAACATTCAGTCTAGTAAAACTTCTCTGTGAATAATTTTATTTTTTTAATTTTTATTTTATTTCAGAATATTATGAGGGCACACACATTTTGGTTATATAATTTGCTTTTGTACAGTTTGAGTCAAAGTTATGAGTGTGTCATTCACCCAGAGAGTGTGCATTGTACCTGTTAGGTGTGAATATACACATCACCTTGTCCCCCTTCTAAGCAAAGTATCACAAGAATGGAAAATAATTTTCAAATTAAGAAAAATATATTAATTTTCCTTTAAAACATTTAACAGGGCAAAAGATAGAAGATTATTATTTTAAATATATTTCTAAAAAAACAATTGTTCATTGATAATATAACTCTGAGTAAATTTTAAAGTAATATGAGATACTTTAGTTTGAAATCATACATTTTTCAAACATTTATAAAATTGTTAATGTATGCATTTAATAAAAGAAAGAGTAAAGATCAGTACCTATATTTAACAAAGAATACTAATTATAATATGGGACGTTTCTCACTATTGAGGCAGCAATTGAAAAAACTCACAGTGGATTTAACACTCAAATGACTAAGTTTACTAACTTTGTTGTTTATTGTGTCTGAACAAATTTTTTAAGCTAATGACAAATCCAGGATTTTTGAGATTAAAATATGACAAAACTGTATATCCCTATAAATTTAAAGATCTGTGTTTGTCATTCAAATATTTATTTATTGAGCAGTTATAATGGACTAAGAATTATTAGGTGCTGAAGAGGCAACTAAATTATTACTGGATGTCAATGCATTTTTATTAACGTAGTTAAGTACATAAATTCCTCAAATTAAATGAATTAAAGCATGCTTAAAATGTGTGTGTATGTATGTGTTTGTGTGGTGTACATACACAAATTAATAGTATTCTCTCATCCTCAAAAGTGCTAATAATACTAATAAATTCTATAACATATAAAATAATAAACACTTTATTATTTTTCTCTATTTTTTGCCATAATTAAAGGCTCTATTACTCTTCCAACTTAGAGTTGGCTATACTACTTATCTAGATGTTTTCTACTTTTTTTTTAATCGATGTGGAAAATAACAAAGTGAAGAATGAACAATAACACCACCAGTACTAACAGTTTATAAGTACTCCCAGAGGAAAAACAAAGCAAAAATTTAAAGAAATATGCCAACACAAATCAGGTATACACAACAATATCTCTGATCCATGGATGAAAGTTAAAGGACAGATTAACTCTATTTTGAATAAAATGAGAAATACCAAATAAATATGAACTTTGTCAAGAATTTCCATATTAATATTGAGCTAAGAAGGTATCACGTTTTAAAACAAAATTCATCAGCAAGAGTCTAGACATGTGAAATAATTCTAAGGTGTTAGATGTGGAGATGTGTCTTCCGTATCCCTCAAAGAGGGACCTAGTGTTCCAGCACCGCCTGGGAGTGCTGATGGCAGGAAAGCTTCACCATCTTTAG
Organism: Varecia variegata; assembly: GCA_028533085.1. NCBI lineage: Eukaryota > Metazoa > Chordata > Mammalia > Primates > Lemuridae > Varecia > Varecia variegata. Next base: position 54,338 of record JAQIFY010000084.1, read on the forward strand.
AAATTGCCTGGGTTGAAGAGCTATCTTGCTTAGGGAAGGGCATATCTCTACAACCATCACTGTCAGAGGGAGGCTTATAAAGGCCCAACCATTTCCATTCCAAGCAAGGCAACTCTGGCCACTTTTAGCTTTAGACATCCCTAGGTAAGCTGAGTTTCTGGTCACTGCATGAAGATGTAGACCTATCTCTATCCAGGATACTTCTTTCCCCCTCCCTTCCACACATGAAACTCTCAACATCTGATTCTCAGAGAATCCAATCTATAACATTGGATATATACAATTTAATTGGAAAAAATGATATATAACATTGCACTTCATAAGAATGATCTTTTTTTTTCCCCCATAGACCTAGGATTGAGTCACATTTATTCATAGCTGATTTTCTATAAGAAGGTATGGAGCGTAGAGAGACAGGAATCTGGAAAGAATATTATCAATATAAAATCTGTGATATCAGTGGTGCCTTTGAAGAAGATAATAGGCCAAGATTCTGATGACAGTAATCGCAGAAGCCAGAAACCAAGAAAAACCTGGTTTGTTTTCAAACTGTGTAAGAATGGCTGAATTAGACATGCACTGTGAAAATAAAATAAGTGTAAAATTTAGACACATATCCTGTTTTTCTCACTTTCTTTAATAGACAGCAGAGTCCTTAGCATCTTCTATTTTACGCACTAAACTATTTTGAAATCTGCCAATGATCACAGAATTTTGTGATGTGCTAAAGTGCTTATAATACTCAGCTTTTGAAATTTCAATTAGCAAGTGCTAATTAGCATCTAAAATGAGGAAGAGGTCCCAGGGAGGTTGTAAGGAAAAGGAAGATAAAAAAATTAAGAGGTCTAAGTAAAGGAAGAAATTAAAGCAGAGAAGGGTAGAATAGAAGAACAGAAGGTGGGAGAAGAGAGGACAAAAGAAAGAAACAAAATATTATGAGGAAAATAAAGAAAGGAAATGAAGAAGATTTTTTTCTTTGAAAGGATTTTTTATTGTCTTTTCTTTAAAACAAGATTCTAAAAATGATCTTTGTGTACTTGACTGAATTAAGTTTTATTTCTTTTTATTTTACCTCACAATTGAATCTGACCAGAGTGACATTCCAATCAGCTACTAGTAGCTTTCTATTTTCAATAGGTGATGATTATAGGCTACAATGTATACAAACCTTACTCTCAGTCTTGTTCTTGTTTTACATTTCAATACAAATGTATAAAGTTTGAAAAGTTGTTAACAAGTATCTACATGGATTTTTATAATTATAAAAAATGCAATGGTTGTTAACAACTTTTTCAAACTTTATACATTTGTATTGAAATGTAAAACAAGAACAAGACTGAGAGTAAGGTTTGTATACATTGTAGCCTATAATCATCACCTATTGAAAATAGAAAGCTACTAGTAGCTGATTGGAATGTCACTCTGGTCAGATTCAATTGTGAGGTAAAATAAAAAGAAATAAAACTTAATTCAGTCAAGTACACAAAGATCATTTTTAGAATCTTGTTTTAAAGAAAAGACAATAAAAAATCCTTTCAAAGAAAAAAATCTTCTTCATTTCCTTTCTTTATTTTCCTCATAATATTTTGTTTCTTTCTTTTGTCCTCTCTTCTCCCACCTTCTGTTCTTCTATTCTACCCTTCTCTGCTTTAATTTCTTCCTTTACTTAGACCTCTTAATTTTTTTATCTTCCTTTTCCTTACAACCTCCCTGGGACCTCTTCCTCATTTTAGATGCTAATTAGCACTTGCTAATTGAAATTTCAAAAGCTGAGTATTATAAGCACTTTAGCACATCACAAAATTCTGTGATCATTGGCAGATTTCAAAATAGTTTAGTGCGTAAAATAGAAGATGCTAAGGACTCTGCTGTCTATTAAAGAAAGTGAGAAAAACAGGATATGTGTCTAAATTTTACACTTATTTTATTTTCACAGTGCATGTCTAATTCAGCCATTCTTACACAGTTTGAAAACAAACCAGGTTTTTCTTGGTTTCTGGCTTCTGCGATTACTGTCATCAGAATCTTGGCCTATTATCTTCTTCAAAGGCACCACTGATATCACAGATTTTATATTGATAATATTCTTTCCAGATTCCTGTCTCTCTACGCTCCATACCTTCTTATAGAAAATCAGCTATGAATAAATGTGACTCAATCCTAGGTCTATGGGGGAAAAAAAAAGATCATTCTTATGAAGTGCAATGTTATATATCATTTTTTCCAATTAAATTGTATATATCCAATGTTATAGATTGGATTCTCTGAGAATCAGATGTTGAGAGTTTCATGTGTGGAAGGGAGGGGGAAAGAAGTATCCTGGATAGAGATAGGTCTACATCTTCATGCAGTGACCAGAAACTCAGCTTACCTAGGGATGTCTAAAGCTAAAAGTGGCCAGAGTTGCCTTGCTTGGAATGGAAATGGTTGGGCCTTTATAAGCCTCCCTCTGACAGTGATGGTTGTAGAGATATGCCCTTCCCTAAGCAAGATAGCTCTTCAACCCAGGCAATTTCTAAAGATGGTGAAGCTTTCCTGCCATCAGCACTCCCAGGCGGTGCTGGAACACTAGGTCCCTCCTTGAGGGATACGGAAGACACATCTCCACATCTAACACCTTAGAATTATTTCACATGTCTAGACTCTTGCTGATGAATTTTGTTTTAAAACGTGATACCTTCTTAGCTCAATATTAATATGGAAATTCTTGACAAAGTTCATATTTATTTGGTATTTCTCATTTTATTCAAAATAGAGTTAATCTGTCCTTTAACTTTCATCCATGGATCAGAGATATTGTTGTGTATACCTGATTTGTGTTGGCATATTTCTTTAAATTTTTGCTTTGTTTTTCCTCTGGGAGTACTTATAAACTGTTAGTACTGGTGGTGTTATTGTTCATTCTTCACTTTGTTATTTTCCACATCGATTAAAAAAAAAGTAGAAAACATCTAGATAAGTAGTATAGCCAACTCTAAGTTGGAAGAGTAATAGAGCCTTTAATTATGGCAAAAAATAGAGAAAAATAATAAAGTGTTTATTATTTTATATGTTATAGAATTTATTAGTATTATTAGCACTTTTGAGGATGAGAGAATACTATTAATTTGTGTATGTACACCACACAAACACATACATACACACACATTTTAAGCATGCTTTAATTCATTTAATTTGAGGAATTTATGTACTTAACTACGTTAATAAAAATGCATTGACATCCAGTAATAATTTAGTTGCCTCTTCAGCACCTAATAATTCTTAGTCCATTATAACTGCTCAATAAATAAATATTTGAATGACAAACACAGATCTTTAAATTTATAGGGATATACAGTTTTGTCATATTTTAATCTCAAAAATCCTGGATTTGTCATTAGCTTAAAAAATTTGTTCAGACACAATAAACAACAAAGTTAGTAAACTTAGTCATTTGAGTGTTAAATCCACTGTGAGTTTTTTCAATTGCTGCCTCAATAGTGAGAAACGTCCCATATTATAATTAGTATTCTTTGTTAAATATAGGTACTGATCTTTACTCTTTCTTTTATTAAATGCATACATTAACAATTTTATAAATGTTTGAAAAATGTATGATTTCAAACTAAAGTATCTCATATTATTTTAAAATTTACTCAGAGTTATATTATCAATGAACAATTGTTTTTTTAGAAATATATTTAAAATAATAATCTTCTATCTTTTGCCCTGTTAAATGTTTTAAAGGAAAATTAATATATTTTTCTTAATTTGAAAATTATTTTCCATTCTTGTGATACTTTGCTTAGAAGGGGGACAAGGTGATGTGTATATTCACACCTAACAGGTACAATGCACACTCTCTGGGTGAATGACACACTCATAACTTTGACTCAAACTGTACAAAAGCAAATTATATAACCAAAATGTGTGTGCCCTCATAATATTCTGAAATAAAATAAAAATTAAAAAAATAAAATTATTCACAGAGAAGTTTTACTAGACTGAATGTTTAATATGTCTGTGCAATTATTAAAATTTAATAATTTAATTAAATGAGTTAATATACATCATATAACACCTTGTATTTAGTATGTGTAAAATGAAGCTCTTATTAACAGCAACTAAGTAAATAAATAATTAGAGTGTAATAAGCCTTTCCAATAATAAGACTGTCAGATTCTAAAATTTAATGAATATTTTTATCATTTTGAACAGAAATAATTTATTTTTACTGTAATAAAACATGAAAAACACTTTAAAAGAACATGAAAAGATGACATTTTGCTAAATTAAATATTTTCTAAATTAAATGAGATTTTCTTATAGTGAGCCAGATTTGTCTGCTTGAAATAATTAAGTTTCTTAGTGTATATCAGACGTGGTTATAGAAGCTATTAAGGTAGGATTAATTAAATCACAGCTTGCAATGTATTACCTCATTCAGTATAATAACATGTAATTAGCTGACTTCACTGGGCATTTTCAATCTATTTTTATTCCAAATAAAAAATATTATGTAATTGAAACTGACATCCATCTATAGTCAAAATGTCATTTAGAAGATCTGCAGGCTACTCCAGAAGTCAATAGACATCATACCTAAATAAGCTCTAAGACCAAGAAGTGTTGTAGTGAAGAGCCTTCTGTGCAATATTCCAGCCTTAGGGAATTATGTGTTAGCAAATATCATTCTAGTTTAAGATATTGACCCTCTTACACATGGGTGTAAGTATTTATGTATTTGCATATATGTATTTGCATATATCATGTACTTGACCCATATCAGCAGTCAGAGAAGACCTAAATCTGTTGGGTCCAAATATGAACAACCACCCATTGAAACACCAACAAACTACAATAAGCAATCAATATGACGATGAGCAATTCAAAAAGAGACTTTCTTTTAAGGAAGGATCTGAAGGGCATCAGATCATAAACAAGGTCCACAAGCTCTTAAAAAAAAAAAAATTTTTTTTCTACCCTACACAGGGAAATCTTTATAGGTACACAGCCTAGAAGCAATTACTAGCTTGTTCATATTTTTCCTATCACATATATAATCACAGACTGAGTCATCTTTGTCACTAAGGGGGTGGCCTGTCTGGAATGTTTTTGTTCAACGTTCACCTTAAAAAATGGCGAGGAGAGCTTGAGTGTTAGTGACCAAACTTAACCTTGAAAGCGACTGTCCCTCCCACAGTCTCCAGTTGGGTTTGAAATGGCCGAGAGCTGCGTGCGGCACACACCTGGGAAAGGGCTACTGCCCCGGGGGCCAAATGGGCCGGACGTGATGGGGTGCAGCCCTCCGACCCCATGGCCCCGTAAGGCTGGACTTTGTTTTGTCTTTCTAAAACTAGATCCTGGAGCCAAGTGAAGTACACTTTGTCAAATGTTAGGGTCTGCTTCGTTCCTCGTTGTTTTTCTCTTTTAACCTTTTGTCCCACCTTTTTTTTTTCTTTTTTTTTTTTAAATTATGTTTCTTGCCCGATGCAGAAATGTTCCTTCCGCCACTCGCTGAAGTTTTGAATTCTGGCTTCTACGGTTTTTATTGTCTGTGTCAGACGTGCAGCCAGACGTGGTCTCTGTCAGCATTTTCCAGATTCTGTTCAAACGACATCGACCCTGTTCCAGTCTCCTCTCCACTCATGCTCACCCTCACGCTCTTTGGGAAAAAAAATCACCTTGTGTGTCGTAGCTCATTCGTTTCAAGAGAGAATCAACAGATCATATTCCGTGTCTCGAATAAATTGCTCTATTTTGATATTAGAAAAAAAATAACTGTGGAGAATAAATTTACAAAGACATTTGTTATCAGATGTGTAGGAAAGTTTAATGTTTAAAGTTTGTATATTAATACACACATAATGTGCATTTAAGTATTCAAGTAAACTGTACCTACTAATTGCACCATTTATAGAGCAATAGGCTATGAAGTTTAGATAGCACTTTGCACTTTGTTCTAAGGTCTATGAGGAACATCAATATTCTAATTTTATGGATAAAAAATTAGGAAGACCTGGTTTTGACACTCAAAAATTTATTTTTTAAAAAATTATTTATTTTTGAATTGACCTATTATAATTGCACATATTTATGATATACAATTGATGTTTCAATACATGCCTGTGTTTTGAAATGATCCAATCAGGATAGTGTATCTATCACCTCATGCATTTATCACTTCTTTGTCATGAGAATATTCAAAAGTCTCCCTTCTAGCTATTTTGTAATATACAGTATTTTACTGATAACCATAGTCATCCCACCGTGCAATAGGACACCTAAATTTATTTCTCCTAATTGTACCTTTGTACCCACTGACAAACCTTTTCCCATCCTTCCCTTTTCCCTGCTGTCCTCAGACTCTTGTAACAACTGTTCTACTCTCTGCTTCTTTGTTATCAACCTAGTTTTTTTTAGATTCCACATGTGAGTAAGATCAGGCAATATTTGCCTTACTTTGTATCCCTTATTTCATTTAACAGGATGTTCTCCAGGTTCATTTGTGTTGTCACAAATAACAGGATTTCATTCTTTTTTAATGGCAAAATAGTATTCCATTATATATATCTATACCACATTTTCTTTATTCATCTGTTAGTGTATACATCTTGGCTATTGCAAATATCACTGCAATAAACATGGGAGTGCAGATGTCTCTCCAACATGTTGATTTCATTTCCCTTGGGTATATATACAGTAGTGAATTGCTGGATCATATGGTAGTTATATTTTTAATTTTTTGAAGAGGTTCCATATTGTTTTCCATCATGGCTGTACCAGTTTACAATCCCACCGACAGCATATAAGTCTTCCCTTTTCTCCACATTCTTCCCAACACTTGTTTTCTTTTGTCTTTTTGATAAAAGCCATTCTAACTGGAGTGAAGTGGTATATCACTGCAGTTTTGATTTGCATTTCCCTGATGACTAGTAATGTTGAACCTTTTTTCATACACCTGTTGGCCATTTGTATATTCTTGTTTGAAAAATAGCTGTTAAGATCTTTTGCCTATTTTTTAAATTAGATTATTTGGTTATTTTTTTCTATTGTGTTAGGTTCCTTATATGTTATGGATATTAACCCCTTGTTAGATGTATAATTTGAAAATATTTTCTTCCATTTTTTAGGTTGTCTTTTCGCTCAGTTAGTAGTCTATTTACTGTGCAAAAGCTTTTTAATTTGACATAATCTCATTTTTCTATTTTTGCTTTTGTTGCCTATGCTTTTGAGGTTTGATTTTTAAAATCCTCTCCAGATCAATGGTTTAAAGCATTTTCCCTAAGTTTTCTTCTAATAGTTTCATGTTTATAGTTTTATATTTTCAAATTTTACATTTAAATCTTTAATCCATTTTGATTTGATTTTGTATATGGTGAAAAGTAGGGGTCTAGTATCATTCTTCTGCATGTGGATATCCAGCTTTCTCAGCATCATTTATTGAAGAGATTGTCTTCAATGTGTGTTCTTGTTATCTTTGATGTAAACTTGATTGGCTATAGGTGTGTGAATTTATTTCTGAGTTCCTATTCTTTTCCATTGGCCTGTGTGTCTCTTTTTATGCCAATACTATGATGTTTTGGTTGCTATAGCTTTGTAGTATATTTTGAATTCAGGTAATGTGATACCTCCAGATTTTTTCTATTAGCTCAGGATTGCTTTAGCTAGTCAGGATCTTTTGTAGTTTCATATGAATTTTAGGACGTTTTTTCCTATTTCTGTGCAGAATGTGATCATTTTAATGATATTTCATTAAAGCTGTAGATCAATTTGGGTAGTATGGCCATTTTAACAATATTAATTCTTCCAGTTCTTCAATACAGGATGTCTTTATTTGTGCCTATTCAATTTATTTCACCAAGTTTTATAGTTTTCAGTTAGACATCTTTCACCTTCTTGGTTGTTTATTCCTAGGTATCTTATTTTTTGTATCTATTATAAATGGAATCTTTTTCTTAGTCCCTTTTTCAGATAATTCACTATTAGCATATACAAATGCTACTGATTTTTGCATGTTGATTTTGTATCCTGGAATTTTATTGAATTTGTATATTAGTTATAACAGGGTTTTTTTGGTAGAATCTTTAAGGTTTTCTATATATAAGAACCTCAAAGTAGAGACTAGAAAATAATTTAAAAGACCAATAAAGTGAAGAATTGTTTTTTTGAAAAGATAAATGAAATCAACAAACCTTTAACTAGACTAAGCAAAAAAGAAAGAAGACTCAAATAAATAAAACCAGAGATAAAAAAAAGACATTGCAACTGATACCACTGAAGTATAAAGGATCATAGAAAACTGTTATGAACAGCAATATGCCAACAAATTTGATAACATAGAAGAAATGGATAAATTTTTGGACACATATAATCTGCCAAGATTAAATTATGAAGAAATAGAAACTCTGAACAGACCAATAATGAGTAACGAAAATTGAATCCCTAATAAAAAGTCTTCCACCAAAGAAAAGCCTAGGACCTGATGGCTTAGCTGCTGGATGCTACCAAACATTTAAAGGAGAACTAATGCCAATTTCCCTGAAACTATTCCAGAAAATTGAAGAGGAAGAAATATTTCTGAACTCATTTTACAAGGCTAGCATAATGCTGATTCCAGAAGTGGAAAAGGACACAGGAAAAAAAAAAAAAAAAACAACTATAGGCCAATATCCCTAATGAACACAGATGCAAACATTTTCTACAATATACTAGCAAATTGAGTTTAACAACACCTTAAAATTATCATTCACTGTGATCAAGATTCATTCCAGGGATGCAAGGATGGTTTAATATATGGATATCAATAAATGTCATATGCCACATTAACAGAAAGAAAGACAAAAACCATATAATCATTTCAACAAACACAGAAAAAGCATTCAACAAAATTCAACATCCTGATAAAAACCTCTCAAGATATTAGGTACAAAAGGTATGTACCTCAACACAATAAAGGCAACATATGACAAACCCACAGCTAACATCATATTGAATGGAAAAAAGCTGAAAGCTTTTCCTTTGAGAGCATTAGGAACAAGAAAAGGATGCCCACTTTCACCATGTCTATTCAACATAGTACTGGAAGTCTTAGCAAGAGTAATTAGGCATGAGAAAGAAATAAAAAATATTCTAATTAGAAAGGAGGAAGTCACATTGTCCTTGTTTGCAGACAACATGATCTTATATATAGAAACTTAAGTATTTTCTAATTTCAAAAGTGTCAAAGATATTAGTGCCGCTTCCCATTTTTTCTGGTTCTACTCTGAGCACATGACAGTCCATATTGAACTTTTTCACCCCCATGAAGGTGAAAAAGGCATGGCTTTATGATTGCCTTTAGCCAAATAAATTTATGCAGATAGAATATATATCACTTGAGGATGGTAGCAATTAATTGCTAGTGAAAGCTTGTACAAGGCTCTCTTTCCATGCAACAGCAATCTCGGTTGATATAGAAGTATAAAGCTGAACAATTCTTTGCTTGATGAGTGCCTTGGAATGTCATCTGAACCTGCAGTGGTCTCTGTATAACAAATAAATCTTTTTTGTTCAGATCACTGCTATTGTTTGTTTTGTTATTCTGGCATAAACTACTATATTCTTATGAATAAAAGCAAATTCAAGCTTACCCCAGTATGCTACATTGTCAGAGAACCAAACTGAAAGTGATTCTAGATTATTAACATTTTCACCTATAAATCCAGCTTTATCAGGCTTATGTATTCCTAGACTTAACTAGATGTGCACAAGTTTGGAGCAAATCCTCACTTATCAGTCAACTCTTCTGCCTAGATGGCCTGCAGTAGCTCAAGCTCAGCACCCAAAAGTTAGTTCATCATTTCTCTCTACCCTGAAATCCACATTATCTACATAATCATCAGGAACCAGGAGCAATCCTGCTTTTTAACTCTTCTGCACCCCTCACCTCACATAAACAACTACACAGAAAATCATGTGGATTCTTAACATGTATCTATCATTTTCTCTTTCCCATTGGCAACACTAACTCAGACCTGCATCATTGGGGTATAACCAGGTTGATTTCAAGCTCTCAAAGTGTGAATTATCCTCTATTCCTGTCATTGAAAATACCATTCAAAAATTCAAATCTGACCATGCATAAAATACTTTAATGAATGCTTGTTATAACACCCATGAAATTCTCTACCACTGCGCACTTTCCATTGTTTTGTGTACATTTGTCTTCTTTCTCCAACAACTTGTGACTTGCTTGCAGGCAAAAACCATGGATTCATCTTTGTATTCTCAGTTTTCAATCCCACCCTTCATCTTCTGCTTGGTCCCTAGCTTAACCTCAGAGACATTCCATAAGAAACCTAGCTGTCAAATGAGGGCAAAAAGGTAAGAATCACTAAAAACAGCATAATTTATGCTGACTTAAATACGGTATTCTCACAATGGTTCCAGAACTTTGAGACTAAATCTCCAATTCCTATATATTAATATCATTTGAAAGCTGAAGAAATGTCACATATTTTTGCTATTAGAATTGCTCAGAAATGAGGTTTCTGTTAAGTTCAGAATTTACATAATCTAATCAAGTGCATGTAATACATTAAAAAAATTGGAATTCAGGGTATACACAATATAAGCAACTAATTTATATTTGCCCAGACGGCACTCATGGATTTATGTTACAGGAGTCTTGAAAATAGTTTGGATAGAAAAAGAAAGTTATATTTTTGTTGCCCACTAAAAATATGATATTTTTCCAGGTGCTGAGAGGACATTGCAATGTTTCAAATTAGACACCACTGCCAGTGCAATTTTAAGCCCAAATATATATATATATATAGTTATTTTATGTATTATATAGTATTTCATATGTTATATAAAATATAATTCATATAATATATAATTTCAAATTATAATAGAAATATTTGCTAAGTCATAACTCTGTAATCTGAAAAATATACTTGCAAAATAATCTTGCAAAAAAATTTTTAAATAAAAAAACTTATAGCATTTTAATAGGTTGGATGTTGGAAAGGATTTGCTCTCAAAAATATCACATTTAACAGATAAATGTATGTGAATATTATGTACCTATAATCAAAAATAAAAATAAAAAAAATTTCTTGTATATTTTCTTTAATAAAACCAGAGAGAAACACTTCTGCTATGGTAGAATTATATACACAGTTATCAAAAGCTGATAAGATGGCTCCTGCTAAGTGAACTTTATCAAAATTAATTGAGCAAGATGCACCTACTGATTTGAAAGGCCAGCTGTAATAGTGTATGAAAGAGTGAGAGAGAAGATGTGCTGAGTGTATATGTCACAGGGACTGGGGATATTCAATTAATATTTTCACTTATTAGAAAAGATGAAGCAGTTGTTCCCACTGATATTTTAAATGCCAATGATATTAATTCAGAATAATTGCTGTCATTATCTGTACTTTATTTTGCATAGGTAAGCAGGGTGAATTTAGAGACCATAATAATTAAAATGTGAAATAAAATGACTAAAGAATCAACTATAATACCTTATAAATCAATATTCAGAATATGCACATGATTTATATAATAAAATGTATGTATAACAAAGATGATAAGATATCTTAAATATGACAATTTAATGAAGAGGAAGAATAAAACAAAACATTCTCATATGGTTTTTTATCAAAGCTGATAAGGCAAGAAGTGCTTGACACAGGTAAACGTGTAATAAATATTTGTTAAATGAATGAGTGAACAAAAGACTCTCTGCCACAGGTCTCAAATATCTATATAGAGAGAGTTTAATTTTTAAAAAACTATAAATATTTAAAAGAAAGTAAAATAGTTGAAAATATCCTTATAGTTATGAAGTAACAATAGTATGATAAATTAGTTGTTTATTCCTGCAGAGTAATATCTATATTTTGTTAAATCTTCCCTAAATAGTGATGGTCTAAATCAAAAATATTACTAATATACCTTGTTTTTTCTTTTTCTATACTTTTTACAATAGGTATATTTATATATAGTTTTATACATCTTTCCTAGGAGAAAAGAAGGAATGGGGAAAAAAGAGAGAAGAAATATTCAGAGAGACACTATACGTTATGGTGTCTACTAAATTTTAGTCTCATTAATTTTTTTCTCCCTAGAGGTAATCACATCTTTTCATATTTACATATAAATTAATGAATCCACAAATGAAAGACACAAAATTCCCATATGTACAAAATGCAAATTCATACATGTTATACTATAAATATTTACATTTTAAAAATGCCGAGTGAAAATGTAACTTCCGTCAAACACCTAAGAAAATATTAACATCCCTTTGGTCTTCTACCTTGATTCATTTTTTTTCTCTTTTTGGGACATAAGGTACAGAAAGCAAGAAAAACTCCCTGCAGTTCTGATACTGTTGTTTTAGCTCATCTCATCAGATCTGGAAGTTTGCATATTATCACCAGAACAGTTGGAAATAATTATAGTGTTAAGGATGGAAGGAAGGAAAAGATTCAATAAAAATTCGTTTTATTTAGCTCAGATTCATGCTGACCCAGAGTAAAAAGCAGGTTCCAGCATACTCAGAAGTCTTTCTTTGGCAAATTTTCAGTCAAGTACATAGAAATTTATTCTGGTTATGACTATTGGTATATTAGCCTGAGCAGATCAATGCATTACTACAAATGACACAATAGCTGTGAAATGAATTTATAATATGGCTCAATTAATTGCATGCACACACATGCAAACACATACACTCTCATTGCCTTAAACTATACTATTAAATTAACAAACTATTCCATTAATACAATGCATTACTTCCAAAGAGTTGGAATATATGGATTTTTTTAGGAAGCTCCCATCTCCACTTCTAGATAAGAAAGTTTACTAAATGATCAGTAATGCTGTTTTCACACATGAAGATCAAATTTTGTTTTTATACCAAACATTAGGATAGAAGTAACCAAAGGTTTGCTAGTCATAGACGACAAGACACATTCTGGGGTTATAGAAGACCCCAAGCCATTGTTGCTCTTTGGAGTTCTCTGACCCACAAACTCCCAGTTATGCTGCTGAGCTACATCACCTAGCCTTCTTAGCCCCTCTCAGATTCCCTTCTTCCTTGGGAGTTTCTTTGCCCTCTCTACTATGCAGGTTCTGGCCCTGCACCCCCGTCTCTGAAAGGTCTCCTCATGAGTCTGCCCCTCCAATGTAATCCTAATCTAACACAAATAAAATTCCACGTCATTCCTTTATCAGCCCTGAAATCCTCCAACTCATTGCACTTGCTCAAGTTTTAAGGGTATTAAATAAATTTTAAATATAATTTAAAAATATCATAACACGATACTGCTACACAATTATTTTAATGAATAAAAGAATAGAAATGTAAAGAAAACCAGTATTAATGAACATTTGAAGTAACAAGAACTCTCATACATTACTAGTGAGAGGTAATAATACAGTATAGCCACTCTGGAAAACAGTATGACAATTTCTTATAAAGTTAAATGTATAGTTACCATATGACCTAGAAATGCCACTCTTGAGTATTTACCATGGAGAATGAAAACCTATTATCCTAGAGAATGAAACACAAATCCTATAGATGAATGCTTATAGTACTTTTATTTATAACCATTAAAATGGAAATAACTCAAATATCCTTAAATGAGTGGGCATCTCATTTTGATCATCTTATAACAAATTTTGGAAGAACTGTATAATGGGATACCACTCAGAAATGAAAAGGCAAGAAATATAGTACAAACAACACTTGGATGAATCTTAAAGATATTATGCTGAGTTAAAGAACCTGGTGATACTTTTACATGATGTTCTTGAAAAGACAAAATATAATGACAAAAAAAGATCCACGGTTGCCAGGGTTTAGGGTGGGGGAGAGTGTGACTACAAAGCGATAGCATGAAGGAGGTTCTGGAATAATGGAATGGTTCTGTATCCTAATTGTAATGGTGATTACACAAATCTATATGTGTAAAAATTCACAGAACTGTAAACACAGGCAAAATCAATTTTGGGTGTGCTACTTTAAAAAAAGTAAAAATTAAAAAGTCCTTGAATGTAATGATAATAAAAAGTATCATTAAAATTATATTTATAACATATTTTTCCTTGAATTGTTATTTCTCTGCTACAACACAGAAGCAACTTCTATGCAAATCAACTATTGAAATATCCCACTATTATTGTCACAGTATTTTGATCTCACACCAGGACTCCTAAACTTTGCAGCAGCTTTAATGTTTATAATTTCATGGAGTATTTCATGAAATTTAAAACGAGTTAGTATCTCACAATAGATATTTAAAATTGAATTACTTGTCTTATATTTTAAATATGTATGATTTTTATGATTAATATGTATTGCCAGTATATCAAAATTTTAATATATAAACACTTTTCAATCTCATTATATTTAGTTATTTTTGCTGAAAATTTTTTACTATGATTCAATAATCAAGCTTTTTCTCTGGATTTACAAATATTCAAAATGATATTATTTCATGGAGAATCTCTTTTCTCGCCTGAATGACTAGAGAAGACCATTAACTGGTTTTCCTGCTTCTATTTCTGCCCTCACCCCTGCTGCATTTCACGCTCACCATAGCAGCCAGAATGATCATTTTCAAACATGTCAGACCATGTTACTCCTCTGATCAAAACTCTGCAGTGCAATTGTGAATTGTGCTGCTAAAAACATCGTACCTAACAGGTGCAATGCACACTAACTGGCTAAAGGGCACACTTATAACTTTGAATCAAACTGTATAAAAGCAAAATATGTAATCAAAACATGTGTAACCCTGTAATATTCTGAAAGAAAAAAAAAAAAAAAAAACTCTGCAGTGGCTCCTAATTTCAGGATCAAAATTAAAGTCTTTCAGGTGGTTTTGGAGGATCTGAATCTCATTTGCTCTTCTGACATCATTCCTTATTACACCTGCTCTTCTAATTGCACCCCAGACACACTCCTACCTTAGGGACCTTGCACTAGATGTTTCTTTTGTCTACAACTTTCTTTCCCAAACAACTGCCATGGCTAGTTGCCTGACATTCTCAAATGTTTGGTCAAATATCACTTTCTCAATGAAGTCTCTCTCAATCACCTTCTATAAAATCGGTACACCCACTTACTCAGCTTTTGCTGATCTCACACTGCTTTATTATTTTCTATTTTTATTCACCTATCATCTATTAACATACAATCATTTACATGTTATTTATTTTATTTATTGTTTTTGTCTCTATTCACTAGAATGGAATCTCTATGACAGCAGAGATATTCATCATTTTTCTAAGTGACCATTACAGTGCCTGACACATAGAAGGTGCCCGATAAACATTTGTTCAATGAAGGAGAAGAATGGATGAATTAATCCGTGCATGAAATATTTTCTTCATGCATATAAAATACAATAATATATGATCAAATATTGGATGACATGTTTATAAAAAGACAAAAATAGCTTGCCTCCTTAAAATATTGTCAGGAAAAAAGCCACTGAGTTAAAAATAAAACTAAATAATAATATAAAGGACCACTCGGTCTTAAACATTTGAGATAGACTTCAAGTTACCTCTTAACTGTATAATTATAATGTTTAAATCTTTAATTCCATATGACCATGTGATTTGGTTCTTTTATCTATAGCCTAGAAAAGAATCTACCTATTTGTTTTCAAATTTCAGTGATATTTTCAATTTTCTTTTAGCCTATTATATTCCCATAAAAGGGTGTGAATTATCATATAATCTAATCTTACATGACAATCCAGCCCCCAACTGGTGCACAGATCATTCAAAAGTGCACACATTCATGCATTTTAATTGCAATTTCATACATACAACCAAGAACACTGGAGGCACAGGAGATAAGAAGCCAAGAAGATTTTTTGATACAGCCTGTTGGATTAGATAAACAGCAACACAAGGTAGATCTTTTTAAATATTTATCTTGGCTGTACCATTAGGTTAGTTAAATTTTATGGGCTACAAAATAGGAAATTATATTGTCTAACTTAAAGGATGTCTGAGTTGTACTGTATGATTAAATATTTCCAAAACTATGTCAAATATATCTGTGGAAATTGAAAATAAAACTAAATCTGTAACACAATTAAATGCCAAAACTGAATTTCTACCAACAGCAAAGTTAATATAACAACCAGGATAAAAACAATTTTTTTCCTCACATCACCTAAAACAAGGTAGGAAGTTACATAATTTCTCTTATGATTTTGCCTCTTAAATTACAACCGGAAGGCTACACTTACAAGTTCCTATGTATTAGATCATTAAATATGAAATGACCAATTTTGAATCAAAAGTGTAGTTTATTATATCTCAAACAAGAAGCAGTATGCTTAATCAAAGTATGCTCCTAAACTATCAACACAGTTTTGCCATTTTAACAGTAGCTTGCTTATGCCAGCAGCAAAGAAGCCTGGAGAATGAATGGCAATGAACTTGAGTAAGTTGTTTTCCACAGCTTGTTGAAAATTGAATATTTTTCCTTGCAAGAAGTGGTCCAAAGCCTGGAAGAAGTGGTAGTCAGTTGGTGTAAGGTCTCGTGAATACAGTGGATGACAGAGTTTCCAAGTCCAGCCTCTGTAGTTTGAGCAGGGTTGTTTGTGCAACATGTGGTCAAGCATTGTCTTGCAAGAGGATTGGCCTGTCTCTATTGACCAATCTCGGCATTATTTTGTCCAGTTGGTTGCAGTAGACATCAATGTAAAGGATTAAACAGGGTTTCATGAAGCTGTAGTGGATAAAACAGTCCTGGACCACCAAACAGACACCATTAGCTTTTTTTAATGAATATTCAGTTTGGGCCTGTGTTTCAGCACTTCCTCTTTATCCAACCATTGTGCTGAACACTTGTGATTGTCAAAAATTATCCATTTTTCATCACTCTTAACAATACTGTGTAGAAATTGTTCGCCTTCATGTTGTGACAGCAAAGAAAGGCAAGCTCCAAGATGCTGTCTCGTCTGATGCTTGTTTAATTTCTGCAGAACCCATGTATCCAGCTTCTCTACTGTGAGGATTTGTTTCAAATGGTCCAATACTGTTGAAATAGTAATGTCAAACCTTGCTGTTAATTCACATGTCGGTTGAGATGGATTCGCTTCCACTACCGTTTTCAGATCATCATTATCCACCTTGGTCTCAGATAGCCTACATGGCTCATTTTCAAGATTAAAATCCCCAGGACAGAACTTCTCAAACCATCGACATACTGTGCATTCATTAGCCACATCCCTCCCAAACATTTCATTGCTATTTTGAGCTGCCTGCGCTGCATTGGTTCCATGACGGAATTCATATTCGAAAATAACACAGATTTTTGACTTACCCATGGCTTTACAAAAATGGCTATAAAAATTTGAAAGATAATCACAAGACAAATGTGCATTTGAAAGACCTTCACAATAAAAATAAAACTAGAAGTGTCAAAGTGAAATGTCAGAGATATCAACTGTCAAATTAGTACTTAAGAAAATCGGACATTTCATACTTAATAACCTAGTACTAGCCAGGAGCCCTATCTTTGCTGGAACACCTCCTCTCCCCAGTCTTTTTGCATCTATTCAGAAACAGCAACACTCTACAACACTCTCTGTGAGTATACAAAAGTAGTCTGAAAACTAGAGTTTTTCACGCACCCACTGATTCAGGATATGAAAGTAAGATAATTGGCAAAAGCAGCAGAATCCACCACAGCAGAGTAGAGTCCCTGTAGATGTCTAACCAAAACCACTGACTAGGTTGAAAATTTACCTTGTATTTCCAGTATGGGCCTGAAAAATTTATTTGGCCAACACCCAAGTAAAGAGAGAAATTGGCTAAAACAATCCACATGACCTGATTATTAGAAATTTCTGAATTGGGAGTAACTTCTATTGCTTTAAGTAATGTTGAAGCAATTGCTGAAAAATAGAGAAGAACCATTGTCCTGAATACTGAGCTGAAATATACAACTTAGAAAATAATCTACTACATTAATAAGAAAAATCTCTTGTCATATTCAAGAACATAGACAACATCTATGAAATGGAAAAAAAAAAAACAATATAAAAAAAACCTGAGACAAAAAGCTAGCAGAATGAAATAAAAAGGAAGAATGAAATAGTTCAGAAATCATGCACAATAAAAACTAGAACTAAATTTGCTTCAGAATCAGAGAAAAACATAATTAACATTGAAAGTACATATTTTTAAAGGCAAACTGGGGGAACTTTCTAACAACAAAAAAATCATATACCCCAGACAGTGCACATCGCACTCCTCCTGTAGGTATACACCCATCCCCGCCCGGGCTCGGACTCGGGGGATTGGGAGGGACATGGGCAATATATCTATGCAGAACTTTTGTTCCCCCATAATAAGCTGAAATAAAAAAAAACAAAAAAAAGAAAAAAAAAAAAAATCATATAACTTTGAGAAAGAAGAAATGTAATGGGACAGAAAATTATCAAAACAATTTAAAAATTACTTGCACTCCCCTCAGAAAAATGAGATGTATGATAGCCATAACAATTTTTAATAATTCTCCTAGATTATAATATTATAATGTATATATGATTCCAAATACTATTAGTAAGACCAAAAATTGGGGTTAAGAAAGGGAGGTAATAGAGCTAGTAAATATAAGTTAAATGTTTTATTGAAGAATTTTTAAAATATTGTTTTTATCAAGGGAATCAGTAGAAAAGTGATTTCATTGTTGACACTTAGAAATAAATACAGCTTAAAGAATGCATTTGAAAATACAAAGAAATTAATGGTGAAATTAAGTATGGGATGACTTTTGAAAAACCTAATCCAGATAACAACAACAAAACAGCCAACACAAAGAAACAAACAAAAAGATAACTTAAATACAAAAAAGAAAAGGAAAAGAGAGTTAAGATCCAGAATATAAAATATGAAAATAATATAAATGAATGAAAATAAAACCCTCACAATAAAACATAACATATGATTTATGAGGAACAAATTCATTCAGAATAGTTAAAAACACGAAAAAATATATTGGACAATGCAAATATTATATAAAATGAATTTTAAATTTATTCCCTTTAATAGCAGGGACATAGTTAAAATTCTATTACCATAACTATTTATCACTGTCCTAGAGGTCTTATTCAATTAAAAAAAAAACAATAAAAGAAAATAAGAGATACGTAAACATTGGAGAGACTTGGGTGCTGATCAATGAAAAGGACATGACCACAAGAGTCAATAACACCCAGCAAACTTTCTTGAGCAGCTCTTGGACAGGGTTGCTTGAGAGGAGAACTCCCTCCTAGCATGAGGCCATCCAGAGACTTATGGTGAGGAGGCCACCATCCAGAATGGGGAGAGCCCAAGGAAACTCACTGAGAAGAGGGGGATCAGACAGGGGACTTACTCATCTAAGTGATAATGCTTTGGTGCCACGGGGAGTCTCTGGGTCAGAGAGCTCTTGAGGGCAGTAGCAGTGTGGGGTCTACCATCACGATTCTCTATTTCATCAATGCCCAGCACATGCTATGTGTAGTTTCATAGGTTACACAAAGCAGGCAGGCTCTAAATAGCTAAAAAACATTCTTGTCTGGGCTACTTTAAAAATACTTGTATATGTAAAAATTTTAGTTTGGTACCAGCTGGCTTTTGAGCTAACAGATCTCAGCCTGCAGTGAAGAAATAAGCAGTGTAGGGGCCAATACACAGACAGAGGACATCCTTGTCTCACTTATATAACAAGATAGAAGAATTGAAAGGAGAGCTAGTTATTCTAATTGTATGCAGAGAAATCGGATTATCTAGCAAGCAGATGTGTAGAATGAACAGATAAAATACTAAATTAATACAAGAGTTCTACAAGGTTGCAGGATACAAAAGATTGATGCACGACATTCAATGCCATTTCCTTAAAAAAAAAACACTAACAGTTATAAAATATAATCAGAAATAAGATGTTCACTAGAATAACAAAACTATTTGGTTGACATGACTCTTTAAACACACACACACACATGACTCTAAAGAGGAAAGCTATCGTAAAGAAGATTTTAAAATCTAAATAAATGAAGAGATATTCCACTTTATCAGATATCATGAATTAATAGCATGTCTGTTCTCTCCAAATTATTCTTTTAAGTAGCATAAAATTACATAATTTGTGAAACTCAATAAAATTATTGTAAAACACAGAGTGAGGTACAACAAGCTACAAATGGGTAGGTTGGCATTAGAAAAAATAATAAATTGTGGGGATAATTATCTAGACAGAATTAAAATGGACTACAAAATATATTAACAATTTTGATTATTAATTATTTTTCAATTAAAAGCACCACAATTATAATATATTTAGAGATATAACTCTAATGTTTATGAGTTGGAAGGGCTTAATGACTACCATATAAACATTACCCTTGAAAATAAATAAATATTTAATATTTCAGCATACATGTATCCCTTTCAATATATGAGACATACTAAAAAATTCATTATTTATCTGAAGTTCAAATTTAACTTGATTTTTCTATTTTTATTTGCTAATTCTAGCAACACTATGAGCCCATAAGCCCTGCTAAACATTTTATTGCAGATAGTATGGTAACCAACAATTTTTTGATTTCTCAAGTACAAACTATAATAATAGCTCTAATATTATGAGTAGTTCAGACACACAAAGCTTAAGAAAGGACTTTTATTTCCATGGAATTCTTTCAGTTACACTTTTGAGTGTTCATTAAAAAATAAAATATTACCAATCTGGTAGATGTACATAGATATGTATTTATTTCTACTGAATTTCTCAAAGACATAATATCTCCATGCATCCTGTTATCAAATATTTTAGGCCAGTGAACCTAAAAATAGAGCTCAAAGAAAATATATACACTTGCAAATTTATCAGACTCATATAAACTTCCTGGGAAATTACATGTCATTTTCCTTTTGAAATTATGCTCTTTATTTTTTATTTCTTTAAAATGTTAAATTTATATTTTTCAAAGAGGAGGGGAGACACTTTGCCATTAATACCTGTAAATATCATTTAGCATAGAAAGAAAAAAAATTAGTAAAAAAAAGCCAGAATGCCAGAGGAATTGAAACTTCAACAAATCTCTCAATATCCTCAAAGAACTTTCTTCCTCAGCTATACATAGGCATCTCTTTTGCCAAGCATCTGTTAAGGAAATGATGTAAGTAAATTTCCAAAGATTTTAAGTCCTTAGCTTTAGCCTAAGTTTAGAAATTGCCAGATTGCACTGTGACTTAAAAGCATATCAAAGAAAAATGCACAAGCTTCCTCCACATGGCATTTTAACATTTATTTATGGATTTTAAAAATTTTAAGTATTAGAAATTAGATATAAAATAATACTTTCTCAGGAAATGGGTGTTTCTAGAACACTTAATGGTAATAGCATCTTCCTTAAAAAGTGCCTGCTTTAAAGGACCAATAGCAAGCAACAGAAGGGTCTAGGCCAGCAACTGATACACTACCTCCAACTGAGCTTCAAGAAGGAGAAATATCTGCCCATGTCATTAATCTTTAAATATCCTCCTCATACTACTAGTAAACTGTGGACTTTGGAAATCTTTAAACTCATTAAAGCTTTCTCAGCTTTCTTTCCTATAATGGGTATAACAGGAAGTAAAATGACAGTACTATTTGGTATTCTTTTTAGCATTATATGTAAATAATGCATAGATGCAGTGACCACAGTGCCCAGCATGTAGTAAGTACTTAATAAATAGTAGCTATTATTATCATTATTATTATCATTATTATTCTTTAATATATTAGATTGGTTTTAAAATTTATGAAGCTAAACAGCCTTGATATAATCTCACCAATTTTAATACACATCCTAATATTTTTGCATTAAAAATATTCATTTATCAATAATACAATAAACCTCATTAACTATAGTCACCATGCTGTACAGTAGATCTCTGATTTAGATATTAGATTGTCATATATGAAAAAAGGATGGCATAGAAAGTTTACAGGATCTAAAAATAAAATGCAGATTAATGGAGAAGCATGTTGGAAATGTGGTTGCAAATTGAATTAAGAGAAGTGGGTAAGATCGGTGGTTTTCAGGTCTTGAGCAACCTGCTCAGCATATCACAACCAGCTCTTCACTAAGTCCTGCTTTGATATCATTGTAAATTACACCGAAGTCTACTACAATTCAGAAAGACATTTGTTACAAAACTGAAATATTCAGGAAATGCTCCCATTATCTCTGCAGCTAGAGCAATTAGAAAGGAAAATATTCCTTATTATAAAATAAATTCTATGGAAAATGCAAGATAAGTAATTTGTTTCTCTACTTTGAATTACAGAGTTTTTTTTTAACTCTTGCTAACAATAGAAATCATGTGATTATATAAATTACTATTCAATTTCTAAATAAAATATTTTAGGATATTTGAACCTCAAAATAGAGTGGTATTGCCATGTTAAAGTCTATATTTCATAAATTTTTCCACAGCATTTTAAATGAAACATCATCAGAAACAAGATATAAGACCTAAATGGAGGAAGAGATTTAGTTGGATTATGCTGTTTTGTGTGTTAATCTCATCTATCCATAGTTTAAGTATAGATGATTGCATTTATTCACTATATGTCTTGCCTTAATTCACATTATCTAATTACTATATAAATAGTACATTCTTTGGAAACAACCTAACATGATATTGCCAGTTTCCATGTACTTTGAAGATACTCATGAGACACATTGGAATATGTCTTTGTTTAATTATTTCTCAATAACCAAATCCCAGAGTGGAAAGACCCTTACAAAGAAATGTGTATTAATATGGAGAGGAAATATAATTTTTTAAAAATTGTTTCTAAATCTGAATGCAACCTAGGTCTAGTAAACATAACCATCCTGGAAGAATACAAGTATGTTTGGCAGATTTACATTTTCTCTTTAAAGACAGTGTGTCAAGATGATCACAAAAGGAGAGATATTTTATAAATATTTTGCAAATTATATTGCAAAGTGCAAATGAAGAACAAGTGCTATCATTAAAATTTTAGAAAAATATATTCTCATGGGAAAGTTTGTGGAACAAAATTTCATTCAAAAATTTTTGAGTATAAGCACTTACAAAGTTGATGATCTTTTAAATAACTGCCTTAAATGTTTCAAACATTTCATTGGTCATGAGTCATTCAAAAATAATTTGAAGTTTACTCGAGTAACGAATTCAATCTGATAGCACATAAATGGAAATACAATTTTTTTATTTATATAAAATGTGATTTTGTTTGCAGGAAAAATTCACAGATGCAGTGCAGTTCAAATGAGAGGAAGTCAAACTAAACAACCTATTTTATTGTGTTTGATAGTAATCACTCCATCTCATTAACTGATTTATAGTTTTTTGTTAATGTGCATTGATTTGACATTTCCTTTCTTGTGTGCTTAAAAATCTAAATAAATTTTCCTAGGTACAAACTTCTAAAGTCACTAGGTTATGTTTTGATAAGCAATGGTAAGGATTTAATCAAATGAAGCAATTTGCCCTCCTGGGTAGTCTACTTTCATCATGTAATATAATGGAATTAAGTCCATTATCCACAGAAATTTTAAAAAAATCAAAAAATAAATGCCATTGTGCTAAATGCATAAACATGTATCATATTAGGCTATCAGCAAGGAAAGTAATTCAGGTCAGAATCCTATTACTGCAAATGGACAAATAAAAGCAAATAAAACTAGAGGAAGAGAAGTAAGAAATGACATGGTTAAAGATAAGTTGATAAATAATTGACAGAGGTTGATGGATATCATTCTTGATATGTCCTTTCTGTGTAGGAGATAAAAATCATCTCCTGCATGGAGATGGGGCTCACCCAACTTTAGGAAAGACAGAGTGAACAAAAAACAAAAACAAAAAAAAAAAATTTGAAAAAAAATTTTGGAAAAGAAGTAATAGATAATCAAAGAGGTTCCTGTTTTAAAACCAAAAAAGATGTCATATATGTATTATATTGATGGTATCTTTGAGTCTAGGCAATGTATTTTTAAACCTTTACAAAATGTTAACATTTCCCCCACCAATGGTCAGTAACCTTGGAAATGAGTAGAAAAGACACATGCTCTGTCTAATCCAAACTTAACCAGATATATCATAGGGTATGATGGAAGTATGACACATACGTTTTGATTAGTCATGGAAGAACAAAAATTTATGCAAGAGGAAATTAACAATTATTAATCTAATGCCTTATAGATGCTAGTAACAATATTTGTATTTTAGATACAAGATCTAACTAAACTTCAATATAATGCTCTTCTTGTTTTTTATTCAAGTGTTGCTCATGAAAAAGTTTAGCTTCAGGAAAAGTGAATGTCTTGGACAAAATTAAATAAACAGCGAATATGGGATCATATTCAAGTCCTTGAACTCAAAAAAAGAATTCTCCTATTGAAACAAATTATCTCCTCAGGAAAAACAAAAATGTTGGTTGTGGGATTTGGGATCCAAAAAAAGAATGGAGGATGATTCAGAAAATGAAAGAATTAGGAAGATAACAAGACTCTGTATTTTAGAGTGATTATAAGGTTCTTGCTATCTTCGTGGATGAGTTGCTATAGTAGAGTGATGGTGATATTCCTTGTAGTTAAAAGAGGTCAAAAACTTTGAAGTAAGATTTTAAAATAGTGAAGACAGGATTTGCATTGAAAAGAAAGACTATCATGTAGGTCAATCCATCAATTAATTAATGATAAGGCACCAAGAAGATAGTGAATGACAAAGCTAAAAGTAGTAGCAAATCTGATACAAGATGATGGGTCACTCAAAGAAGGATATTTTGAATGATATGGCAAAAGCAATAGTTTCATAAAGTCAATTATTGGGTTAGAGGAAGTAATAACGACCCCCATGGTGCATGTTGCATGGTAGAATGCATAGATATTGCTATAGTAAGCTGCAGAAAAAGAAAAAGGCTGACAGTTCACTCAGGTTTCACAGTGTGAAAGAGAAAAAAGAAAGTGTTCTGTGGTACACTGTCAAAAATGGCTGCAATGATATTTCCAACTTGGTCTTCCAGAACATCTCTCCGTATCTTCAAGCTAAATCGGTCTTTGAAACATCCTCAACAAATAGAATATAGACAGAATGATATTGTGTAAATTCTGAAAATAAGTCATAAAGATTAATACAGCTCATTCTATCTCTGGAAGCTTGTTGTAGAATCTTGGCACAACATTGTGAGAAAGCCAATGCCATGGAAGAGTGGGCATGTACAAGACTTCCAACCAACAGCACCAGCTACTATGTAAGCCAACAGCCAGCATCAACTGCCGGGTTTATGAATAAGCAATTTTCAGATAATTCTAGCACCAAGCCTTTGAAATACCCTCAATGACAATGAACGGAGCAAAATCAAAATAATATTGCTGATTCATGAACAAAAGTAACTCTTCTCATTGTTTTAAGCCACTAAGTTTAGGATTGGTTTATTATACAGAAATAGATGACCAGTAAAAACTCTACGAAGTAGCTGAAGATGTAAGAGCAGAAGAATTAACAGTGCTGAAAGAGTTGGAAGTGAACAGTAAAGGAGGAAAAATTAAGAAAGAGATGAAAGCTCCTGAGGATACTGAAAACAGAGAGACTTGCATTTTGGCTGAGGATGAGAAGAACATAGATAAAAAGCATAGGAAAATATATACTTGCAGTTATGGACTAAAAACCCCAAAGGTTCAAGCTTTTGATAAAAGTCAGATATTTCAGACAGAAATATTTTATGAGCATTCAAAATAAATGTTACTAAGAAAGTGACAGCATCTATTTTGGAAGAAGTAAACACATCCTAGTCAGACTGTCTAACTAACGGTCTGATATTTGTTATTGTGTTCCTTTCCTCCCAGGATAATTGTAAGCATCGAATGCCATCTTCATATGAAAATACTGTGCAAATTTCAAAACACTAAAAATACATAAATAGGAGTGTTTGGTTTTTGGTCACAAAAACAAACTACTAGTAAATAAGATTTAAAAAGCTATCTCTTTTCAGTTAGCCAATGATAGTGTATTTGATCTTTCTGCCATTGGTCTTCACTACATATACTCAGTGAAACAATGAGTTTATTCATTAAAAATATTTCAAAATTCTAAAACTTAAAACTCAAGATTATAGGGCTAAATTTATATATAATGCTATACTAACAAAATTTTGTAGGATCAAAGACATTTATTTGAAAATAATTTTACATTTAGTCAATGATAAGTGGCCAAATAATGAATTTTCTATGAACAAATTCTGAAAAGGATAAGAAAGTCATATTTTAAAATTAACATCATCTTAGATTTGATAGCAAATTTATTGGTCTGTGACAATGTCTCTTTATCTCTGAAATAAAGTTATGACATATGTTCTTACCTAAAAGTACATATTCATTTTATAAATTTTCCTCCCCCCATACACTTCTCCCAGCTATCTTCTCTTCATGGAGTAATCTAATTTATTCAATTGTTGTGTCCTAGACTCAGAAAATACAAATAATTAAAGAGTATCATAAAACTGATTACATGATTTCAGCAAGCCATAAATGATGTTTACTCTGTAGTTCTGACTATATGAGATGAAATTCTTCATTATACAAGTACAAAACCTGTTGAGATTGATTAGCTAAGCCAAAATTTTTTGGGAAGAAGATATGAGGATTACTATTTTATGAAAGCAATCACTTGCCAACAAGAAGCCATGATGGGATTAGAGAAACTTCAGGTTTTGCAACCTTGCCTCTGAAGTGAACCCTTAGGCCTTAAACACCAAAGAGTGGGCTCACCTGCCATGATGCATGCTATTTGTTTTAGAAAACAGAATGCACCATTTTATGAATGGTGCTCCTTGAAAGGTCTAATCTCAAGTACTTCTTGTCATCAAAGTTGATCTGCCATAGATAGGTAGACAAACAAATGCCAATAGAATAAAATATAAAGCATAAATGATAGGAAAAAAATTACTTTTTTGCTAAACTTAACTAATCTCTCATTAAAATGTACATATTAATTTACTATCTCTGATTATTTTTAAGGTTGCTTTTAAGCTTGATGGAAAGTTCCACTGAATTATTGCATAATTTGAATTCAAAATGTACTAATCATTTGTAAGTATTTATCCTGAATCAGGAAATATTCACTATCACAAGCCATTTGTAAAACTACTTTTGAACCTTTACAATATGAAGTTAATTGGGCTATTAAGATAAGCCTGCCCATGATGAAGTAGGTTATAAAAATTTGAAATTTTTGATCATACTAATCAAATCAGTATACTAAAGAAATCAAGTATGATCATATCTCCTGGAAGGGATATGATATTTTAGTAATTATTTATTGCATTATAGTTTTATAGCTAGCATCTGAAACTGTAATATCATTGAGTGTCACAGACAAAATATAATAATAAAGCTACCTAAGGGATAAAGATAAAACACTTTCTGAATTCAACTTTCTAGATTTTTATTTTCAAGTTTTGTACTAAATAAAAGTTGAAGCCATATGTTCAAAAATGTTCCTGTATCTAAAAAATACGCTTATGGCATTTCTCCATAAAACACATTTCAAAGTCCCAAGATGGAGTAATTAGAGAGATGTTTCTGCATGGAATTCTATAAATTGTCACACCTGTTTAGTTGAACAAAGAATGGAAATATGCAGACTTTAACAGAATTCAAGAACTCAGTAAAAGACTTACACTCTACCAGCAGAAATTACTCAACATAGGAAAAACATCAGTCATTTTCAGGCAGTCGTCAAATGATTTTTAAATCACTGAAACTGACAAATTAAAAGTGGAAAATTATCACAATTATATAAGCAGTATTACTCCGATGTATAGAACATCTGTCACCAATGATAGCAAATTCAACATTCTACAAGAGGAGCAATTGATGCATTCAATATTACAAGGCTAAAAGTAGTTATTACACATTTTTCGCTTTTAAAACAAAGAAGGCAAGCACGTAATTTTCCGTTAGTATAAAAATTGAACACACTCTGCGTCAAAAAAAAAAAAAAAAAAACAGGTATCTTACTTTCCATATGGCCATTTATAGCAAGACCATGTATTTCACTTTTAAGAGATAGAATATTTCTTTCAATAGTCCTTCCAGTGCCCTAATAAAACATGGAGAGAAAGTTGTGATTTTTTTCTACATATGGCAATAAGAGTGTACAATACTCAAATATAACCCTGTGATTCCTGATTAAAAAAATCACTTCTTACCTATTCTCAAGTACCTCTGTAAGAAGAGAATCATAACACTTTGAAATTCCTTCAAGATTAAGAACATCCCCACTATCTCTTATTCTCTTCATTATTAAACATTTATTCAGTACCTTATATGTGCTGTAAGACAGGGCTGTAAATTTGAATAGACCACAGGTCTTGCTGTCAAGGACTTTGTAAATCAGTAGGAGGAATAAAGAAAGTGGAATTTGGAGAAGTAAAAGAAAGGAAGGGTGACTTCATTCTAGAGAAATAAAAACATAAAATATGAGCATCAGCAGAGAAAATGTAAATGTGTATAACTTGTTCCTAACACAACCATTAGAACTATTTGATCAGAGCAGGTGACTGATTTAGAAAAATACTGGGAAATGTTCATAGATAGAAGTCAGTAACATAAATAACTGAATGTCAGAAAAGAAAAAGGATCTTTAATTTGATTGTAAAAGCAAAATGGACAAAAATAAGATTGAATGAGATGTTAATGCCAAACAATCACAAAAGTAGGAACAGCTAAAATTAATTAAATGCCTGCTACATGTCGGTCACTTTATCAAGTACTTTTACATGGATTGTTTCACTTAATCCTCAGAAAAATCCATCAAACGAGTATTGATAACTCTCACAATTTTACAGATCAAGAAATTAAAATTTAGAGAGTTAAATAATATTCTACAGGTCAGATAGCCAGGGAATTTTAGAGATGATCTTAGAAAATAAGTCTGCCTAACTCCAAAGGCAATGTTATTCACCACATCTATGCTGTATTTCTTATCTCTTTCATTCCACAAAACAAGCAAGCAGAGAATGTGTGCTTTATTTACTTCATATTGTAGATTAAGTAAATTAAAGATTAGAGGACTAAAATTTGCATAGAGATGCTATAGAATCTTATAACAAAATTCAAATAACTCTCAAGTCCATCTTCTTTCCATTGTATAACATGAGCAAAGGGAAAGTAATTAGAGTCTTTTCAGAAAAAAAGTAACTTTTAAAAATGTATATTTGGAAAATTAAGTTGATGGTACTGCTTAAAATTGTTTGAGGGAGACATGATATATTTATCATAGCTACCCAATTCTCTTTCTCCCTATGTTCATCCTCTTGACAGTGCTCCATTTACTGAAGCTGCCTCGTTTATAGTTGTGAATTTCATTTTAAAACAGTTACCATAATAAAGTGAAATTGGGACCACTTTGCAAGAAATTGATCTTTGTGTCTGATTATACATACTTGACTTTAGTTTAAATGTCCAAAATTATGTTTGTACTTGAAGGGCCCTGTTTCGAATCATTGAAGAGTTGCTTGTTTCAATGAAAATGAAGAACAGTTCTGAAGATTAAAAAGGGAGAGAGAGAGAAAGAGAGGTCACATTGACATTTGTGATTGTGCTAGTGACAGTGTAGCTTTTTTTCAGATGAACTATCTCACAGAAAACTATAGAAGCTCTGAATAAAACTGCACAAACTAAAACCTGTACAAAGTCCTTGAAGAGTGAAGAAAACCAGGCAGAAATAGAGAAAGCATGAGCAAAGTAAAAAAATTATTCAGAGAAATTATCTAATCTGAAGAATAGAGAGAGGGAGACACATGATTGAACTAAAATGAATACAGCATCAGTGATCAGTATGGTAGAGTACTGATTCTACCATAAGTGCAATTATAGACGTAAAGTAGAGAAATCTTTTGGCAGTAAAAATGATATTAATAGTAATGACCTAAAATTTCTCAAATATTGTGAAAACATTACCTTATAAATTTAAGCAGCATGGTAATCTCTAAGTAGGACAAATTCAAAGAAAATCACTGCTAGGCTGAATATAATCAATATTCAAAATATAAATTGTATAAATCAACTAGACAAAAAAGACATACCTATAAAGAATATTAATGTAAATGATAATTGACTTTCTATGAGGAAAAAATGAAGGCCAGAAAACCATATATCAAGTCGATGAGTTGGGTTCATTTCACCGTTCATTGTGAAAGCCAGAAAACATGAGTAAATTAAACCCAAAGTAGAGACAATAGAATAATAAAAAGAAGAGTGAAAAAGAAACAATAAATAAAATTAGCAAGACCAAAGC
This sequence comes from Varecia variegata, assembly GCA_028533085.1. Classification (NCBI taxonomy): domain Eukaryota; kingdom Metazoa; phylum Chordata; class Mammalia; order Primates; family Lemuridae; genus Varecia; species Varecia variegata. The sequence continues at coordinate 84,668 of JAQIFY010000084.1, forward strand.
TTGCTACATTGAAAAGATCAACAACATCAATGAAATTCGAATAAGATTGATCAAAGAAAAAAGGCAAAACTAATCAATATCCCAAATGAAAGATTGGACATTCCTTTTGATCCTGTAGATTTTAAAAAAGCAATGAGAATATTTTGAACATCATTCCAAAAACTCAACAGGAAATATGCAAGTAGCAAACTTCCTTGAAAATCACAACTTCTGAAATCTGACAAGAATCAGAAAATATGAATATCTCTATAATTTTTTAAAGTTATTGAATTTTATGAAAAATCTTTCAATAAATATATTCCAGGCCAAGTGATCTCACTAATGAATGGTTTCAATAATTTATACAAGAAAATGCTTATACAATCTATTTCAAAATGTAGAATCCAGCCTAACAATTATACCTCCACCTGAAAAAATTACTAAAATTTACAGATCAATATTCCAGATGACTATAGATGAAAAATTCTTAGCAAAATATTAAAACAAAATATAGACATATATACAAGTCATAATTTATCATGTCCAATGGAATTCTATCTCAAGAAAATAAGGTTGGTTTAGACCTGAAAATCTGCACTATTAAAAATAAAGAGACATCATCATAAGATTAACTCCATAGGTGCAGTAAAAGCATTCAAAAAATTTTATCATCCAATCCTGTTAAAGATTCCCAAAAAACTATGAATGGATGAGGACTGTCTTCATTTGACAAAGGACATCTACATTAATATTATACATACTAGTGAAATATTAAATAATGTTATCTTACAATCAGGAAAAAGGGAAGGATGCCCTGTTTTTTACTAAATGTTATATTAGAGGTCCTAGCCAGTATAATAAGACAACCAAATAAAGTCAGTCCTATAATTTAGAAGAAATATGTAAAATACATTTATTTACAGATAATAAAAATTATTTAGATAGAAAATTCTAAAGAATCTGGGAAAATGATTAGAACTAATAAATATATGTAGATTGTTTGAGCTTACAAGGTAGTATAAATATCAATTATCTCCCTTTATGTATAACACAGAAGTATAATAAAATGTTTTTAAACAATTACATTTATGTTAGTATCAATAAGTTTAAAATAATTAACATAAAGTTAACAAAATATGTGCAATTCTCCTTCCCTAAAAACTGTAGAATGTCTCTTAAAGAAAGTAGCAAAGTTCTAATTAATCAGAGACATATATCATGTTCATTGATTAGAAAACAGAATGTTGCTAAGTGATCATTTTCCCCAAATTGAACTACAGAATCAATACTGTCTGATTTAAATTCCTTGTAGGGATTTTTTTTAGGTAGAATGATAAGTTGATTCTAAAATTTAAATGGAAATACAAGGGTCTAGCATAGTCACAACAAAAATAAGAAATTGGAGGATTTATTCTATATAAACTCAAGTTTTAATAAAATTCTACAGTAATCAAGAGAGGCTGTTACTGACTAAAGGAAGGAGTAACAGACCAATGGATTAGGATAGAGATTACAGAAATAGAGATATACACATATTTGTTTAACTGATCCTTTACAAATATGCCAAGCAAATCCTGGGGTAAAAGAAAAACTTTTCCACATAGTACTGGAACAACTGGATCTCCATATGTTTTAAGAAAGAGAGAACCTTATATGAAAAAATTAACTCTGAATGAATTATCAACCTAAACAGAGGGCTAAAACTATAAATCTTCTGGAAGAATATCTAGGAGAAATTTTGTGACTTTGGGATATGCAAATGTTTCCTAAAGAACATATATCAACCATAAAATATAAAAAGAGAAAATGATAAATTACATTTTATCCACACTTAAAACTTTTGCTTATCCATATACATGGATAAAAAATAAAAAGATAAGCCAGAAGCAGAGGGAATTATTTGTATTATGCATGTATGTCAAATGACTTCTATCAGGACATACAAAGTTTTCTACAAATCATTATTAAAAAGACAACCTAAAAATGGCAAAGTGAGCAAGCCATATTGGTTTCCAAGGTCTATAGAATACCATGGACCTATACAAATACACACTGCCACTGTGTCATTATTACGAATTTAGTTGACTTTTCCCTGAATAAATCAGAGAAGAAAGATAATATATTAGTTTAAGATCAAAATCATTGAGGTAAAACAATTCAAATTATAATTCTATTTCTTCCATTTCCTCAAAAGGTAAAATAGAGATGAGATTAACTATTTCATGGACTTTCTTATAAAAAAGAAAGGCCCATAATAATAGTAGTTAAAAAAATAAGCAAAGGAAAGGAAATTAGTATATCGAAAGGACACCTGCCCTCCATGTTTATTATAGTCCTATTTATAACAGCCAAGATATGGAATAAAACTAAATTTCCATCAACAGATGAATTAATAAAGAAAATGTGGTATATATACACACAATGAAATCTTATTCCAATTTCATAAAAGAGAATGAAATTCTGTCATTCATGGCAACATGGATAAGCCTGGAGAACATTATACTAAGTGAAATAAGATAGGCACAGAAAAATAAATACTGCACATTCTCACTCATATGTGAGAGCTAAAGAAAATTTCAGCTCATGGAAGTAGAATTGTCTTAATTGAATGTGGGAAGGGTAGGGGAAAGAGGAGGATAGGGAGAGATTGGTTAATGGAAACAAAGTAACAACTAAATAGGAGGAATGGCTATAGGGCACTGTGGATAACTGTAATTTACTGTATATTTTCAAAAAGCTAGAAAAGAGGATTCTGAATGCTCACAACACAAAGAAATGATAAATGTCTGAGGTGATGGATATAATTATCTTGATTTGATCCTTAAACATTGTATACATGTATCAAAATATCACTATTCCATAAATATGTACAATTATTACATGTCAACTAAAAATAAAATGAAATATATGTATTCTGTTTCTAGAATAATAAAAGGACATTCAAATTGGCATATACCTGTTTAATAAATTTAGCTAAATTACAGGCATTATTGAACATTCAAGTTCTTTCATTTTATAATTAATTTACACTCTCATACCTCAATACCAAGCAAAAACATACATTATCATTCTGAGATTTCATAATTATCAATAATTATCATTTATTAAGTGCATATTATATACTACATTCTTGGTAGACACATAAACAATCCCGAGACAATTTATAGTAGAGTGGAGAACACTTGGATACATTGTTTTGCCAATTAATCTAGGAGGATTCATCACAATGTAGGAGACTAATAGGAAGGCATAGAGGAAGCTTCAGGGTCTGGAGTAGGGTAGCAAAGGAAATCATTCATGTTAGTAATTGGATACAAAGCTTTGCTTTTCAGTTATTATGTTACTGTGGATTATGCTTTGCTTGGAACTACAGGTCACCATCGATGCTGATAATTATCATAGTGAACAGAGAATCAAGGAGAAAAATATTACAAATTGAAGTTTGAAAATGTAAAAGTAATAATAAGCTATAATAAAATACATGAACGTCTTCCTATTTAAAGCCCTAAAAAAACTATGTACATTATTAAATGCATAGATTAATTTGTGTAAATATTTTCCATAAACTATAATTCTAAATTTTATGAATTCTAAGTAAGTCTTAGAGTTGATTATACATGTAAAGTACTTATCAGCTCATGTAACACACATGTTTTTTAAAAATTCATTTATGAGAGCAAGAACTAGCTCAATTCTCTACATGGCAGGGGGTTAGAGCTAGGGTTGCATTGAGTGAGATTAATTTTCCAACCTCTATCAGAATAGTTTCAAAATAGGATTAAAGTTGAATTATTAAAAAATGAAGAAAGTTATATCTGATTTAGCTCCTGCCTGCTTTCCTTTCTATGGATAAAATTCTGTTCTTCAAAAATTCTACCCACTGGTGGGGATTATGCAAATGGAGAAATCTACTTTACATTGGAAAACATTCTGTCTCCTTCTGATTTAAACTGCTAAGTGTCTTCCACTATTTTCCACTAGATTGGACCTCTTGTTACCTGTCTAAAATGATACCTGAAGTTACCACACTCTTAAAATTGTTCATTCTTCCAATGCCATTCCAAGATTCTTTTTAGATTTTGATCATTTGGGATTCAGAGATCCCAGCATGTCTTACAAATAAACCTTCCTGAATCTTGAAACTGAATTTGGTTTTTGTAGCTTTAAGTTAGTCTTTAAGAAAAGAGAGCTTATTTCCTACCAATCACTTGTTCCTACATCAAGTTCATATATGAAATTAAGTGTCAGAAACTGGTCATATATAGCATGAGAGAGAATTTGAATATTTCTTTGCATTGATCATAAAATTCACTTTTAAAACTTTTTATAATAAATATTATGAAATTATAAATTATAATAAATCATTTTATATGGATGCATAAATCTTATATGACATTTTCAAATTTGGGATTGCAATGAAGAATAAATTTTCATGCAGGTTTAGATTAGTTTTTAATTCTTAATTTTACTTTTATAATGTCTGAGATAGAAGTTTGACCTCATAGTTAATTATTCTCTTTCAAACTCTGTCACAATATTTGAGATATCTAAAAAATTGAGAATTTGTTATGCTAAAGGATCACTAGTTTTCAAACAGAATTGGCATACTCTATACTTTATTTCTTTTCACTCTTGATTTAAATTTGCATTCTATATACATTATTAAACTGCTTTCGGCACTATAGCTATAAAATTCTAAAAGATATGAGTTTCAAAATTCTCAGTTTGGAATGAAATTCAAGAACAATGAAAACTTGACAGGCTCATTTTGTAACATTTGCTGATTGATAATGCATTAGAAATATAAAGTTTCTGAACATTTAATATAACTTATTGAAACATAATCTTAATTCATGAATTTAGTTTCATATATCAAATAATATATATAAATATGCACAGTCAACATACTAAGAAAAGATTATACATATGTTAGTTCCTGAAGATTTTTGAAGAAATCAATAACAAAATATTAGGGAATATGTATGAGATAACCAGATAGATGGATGGATAGACAGCTACATATATGTATTTTGCTATATATAGATAGCTACATATATGCTACATATGCATTTTGTAAGTGTGATGCTTCCTGTATACTTTTGGCTAAAGCTTTGGCTCTCAGAAAAATGCAAAAAATATATCTACTATAGTTATTAAATCTTTTAATAGGGTCATCATTCTAGTTTGCTCAGGATAGCACCACTTTATGTTCATGGAGTGTAAGACAGAATATTTCTGAAATGTGATTTCTCCCCAAATCTCAAATTGTTAGTTGTCCTGGATTTTTTACCTAAGTACTATTGTTTACAGTTGCATTAAAATAAACAGGGATGGGTTTGATAAATATCCACTTTGTACTTTAAATTCCACCATGGTCTTTTCTATACTCCACCAGGAGTATAGAAAATATCATTTAAAAATATATACACACACACACACACACACACACACACATACATACACACACATGTATCTTTTAAGGACAGTTTGTAGGATTTTGAAGACACAAGCAGCCACAAACAGCTAATTCTTTCTTATCTCATTTGGTAGGAAGAGAAGGTTACTGATAATACTGCTTGGCTGCCAGTAAACTTGGTCAGTGGTAACCACAGGAAATTATGAGTTATGTTTATGTTATATACTAGAGCAAAACTGAGGCCAGTCTTGTCATGGAGTTTATAGAGAGTTGTCTATATGGTCTTGCTATAGAGTTCTGGTCTTTGTATGGTACAAATCAAGGGTCAGTAAACTATAACTGTGAGCCAAACGTGACTTTCCACCTATTTTTGTGAACAAAGTTCTGCTGAAACATAGTGATATTCACTCTTTTACATATTGTCTATGGCTATTTTCAAGCTACAACAGCAGAGTTGAGTTATTGCCATAGAGAACATATGGTTCAGGAAGTCTAACATATTTACTAGCTGACCCTTTACAGAAAAGTTTGCCAGCCCCTGGTATTAATCTACAACTATTTACATATTTTATTATGTACTGATGAGTATTTCTTATTCTACAACAAATACTTACAAGGTAATAAGTTCAAAAAATTTACATTTTAATAAATGTTAAGTTTCAAATTTATGTTTTCCTAGACAGTTGATGTTGAATATGTACTTTGCCCTTGAAGTATGTCACTATTAACAATCCACAATATAGTATTAGTGACATCACTGACTGTATGCAAACCAGAGGCACATATTACTTGAAGAACCATCAGCATCTATTTTAAATATTGATAACTATTTTAGAAGACTGCCTGCTGATGGTGAGTTAGTTATAGACGTAGAAGGTATTCTTACATATCACTCTGTGAAGCATATCTTTTTCATTCAGATAAAATGACTGTCCCCAAATTATATTCCTCATTTTCTTTTGCAAGTTCCTCTGTACATACAAAAAGTAAAGTGATAGTTATTAATGTGTCAGCTCAATTAGCAGATAACTTCACACACAGTTAAAAGATGTCAGCTTGATATTAATAAAATCAGAGACTTCAAATAGGTAATCAGTTAATGCTAATAAGAGTTTGATTTTTTTCCTCCAATTCATTAAATTAAAGTTTGGCATGTTTGTTCTATTGAAGACAAGACATCTGACAATTATAGGTACTGCTATTGTGAATTAAGTAAAAATGTTCTAAATTAAAGTTATTTTTTCCTGTTGTGAAATTATAAATACAAATTTTGTTACATATACCATAGCATACACATTGTTTTAATCAAATTCAAAAAGTGCGGAGCAGGCAATATACTTGGAATTTATCATGGTTCACATGCAATTCATATTTGGATTCAAATTAGTTGCGATATTCACATAATTGAAATAGAATCGATAGTTGAAAATTTATAAATAATTTTAAATATTCCTAGATTAATAGAACTATTTTTTTGTGACAAAGCTATTATTGGAAAACAACAGTATAACATGGCATAATGAGCTTTTTCTTTCTGTTGTCCATCAACATTTGGATTTTAGAAATGTTAAAGCTTCTCCAGAATGACTTTGAAAATGAATCTAAGTGTCCCAAGAAGTTTTGACATTAAGTAAAAGAATCCTCTAAATTTTGGTTGCATTTTTTTCTAGATCAGTTTCAAACTTTAACTAAACAACTTAATAAATTAAGCACCAAAGAAATCAGTTTTTGGAAATTGCAGTGAGTTGCATTTTTTAAAGGCATTAAAATTTATTTCTCCACATTGCAAGGAAAACGCTTAGCAAATTCAATGACAAATGTCCAAAATTTATAAGATTTTAAATATAATTATGCTTTGGAATAGCTGGATTTGTGGGAAGCAACGTTTGAGGGGGTTCCTATATTTCATGGATAAATTTATGCAGTATTGCATAATGGAAATAAATTGAGAGGGCCTACAACTTTGTAACATCTAAATTTAGCCAAGCATTCATAAGAATAACAAGTAGAGATTGTTCATTTCATGAGGATTATCTTGGAAAATGTTTGTTAAAGAAAATAATGTTGAATATGGTCAGAAATAGGACTCCTATGAAAATATTTTACCTACATATTTTATACAAACAAATTGAGAATAGTTTCCATTTAGCAGACTTTTTTTTTAGAGTAACAGGAACCTCGACACATTCTTAGCGAAATGTCCTCAGTTAAAAATGGCATGAAGTACCAAGTAAAGCTTTTAATAATCTCAAATTTATTAATCATAAATGCAAGTTTCAAAAGTTATACGAAATTTTATAAGAAATTAAAACAATAAAACTATATTGAAAAAATATTCTTTGGAAAAAGATTAGCAACACAGTATTAGAGATTAATATGGCTGAACACAATTTCTGCTTTTGTGTTGCTCAAATAATCAATATAAAGTATTTAAATTTTTTTTAATATGCAGAGGCCAAGTTACAATTATTTTCTTCAGAAAGAATTTTATTTAAAAAATTAGAGACTGACCCAAGATGGTCAACTAGAGACATCACTTGCTGGACTGTCCTTGCTCAAAGGTAGGATATTGGACTGAGGAGAGTGGAGAGGAGTTGCAGTGCAGGTGTGGTTGAAAGAGAGCGATGAATGGGGACCCCATGGAGGAAAACTGCAAGCTGAGAAAGAAGAGGATAGAGAGAAGATAGCAGTGTGAATCAAACCCACAGAGGCTCCAAGCCCAGCAAAAGGATAAGGGGGAGTTCTCCTCCCCCACCTATGTGCCTTCAGTGAACAACAGGACACAAAGTATACTGAAATCTTTTCCACCCCTCGTGATCGCAGACACAGTAGCTAATTAGGAATAGTCGGGGGCGGGGAACCAGCAAGCCCCAGGAGTTTGGGCATCCATAATGGGCACCCCACAAGACAGCGCCACGAGAAACCGGTGTGTCAGCTTTCTTACATCTACCTAGACACTTCCTCCTCTGCACCTGGCATCCTAGAAAGTAGTTTGAGCTCAGGCCCACCGGGCGCTGCAGCCCCGCTCCCACACCTTGCAAATGCGAGAGTAGCTTGAATCAAGAAACTCACCAAGGGCTGCTTTTCTTTGGCAGGTGCGTGCTTCTGGCTGAGCTTGCCTCGGAGAGCGGGGCTGCCACAATTTGGGAGTTACCTGCCCACCGGCATTTTGCAGGATGGCAGGTCAGCGGCTCAGGTAGGTGGGCAGCTGCTCTCCGTCGCCCCTGGACTTGAGAGTAGTGCAGGAAGATGCTGGAGAGAGGTTTTGGACCTGGACTTGGGAGTGAGGAAGCCCTAATGAATATATCCCACCCGAGAGTGTGGTGGAGTACTGAGGAACAGGCATCTGCGAGCGTGCCCACCCTCCCGCCATGGGAGAGCGCCATATTGGAAAGAGGTGTGGCATTTAGAAAGAAACAGCCTACCTCCCAGTTCCATGACAACCAAATGCCTCAGGTGCACCAGCTGAAAGGGAGAGGTCCATCAAACCCACCTATTACAAAAGGGAGTACAGTTCGAGCCAAGAAACACGCAAGAGGGCACTTGTCTTTGGCGGGAGCATGCACTTGGCTAAGGTCCCTGTGGATAGAGGGGCCCACTACTCTCCCTTTAGGGAACCCTCTGCCCACCAGCATTGGAGATAGACGCTAGTGGGTCAGACACAGGGACTGGGGGAAGTTAGAGAACTGGACTCAGGTGGTGAGGGAACTCGCATGACTGATCTGAAGGGAGCATGCACTGGGGGTTCTGGGTAATGGGATTTGGGAGGGTGATCCCCGCAGAGAAACTGCACTAGTGGACAAGGGAGGAAAGAGCTCTGCCCAGGGCCTTAGGGCTCCAGCGTTTAGACCCCTCCGTCAGGAACAGCCTCCCAGTACGGAGAGAGCTTGTTCTGATCCACGGTCCAATGGCTCTCCCTAGTGGCAGGAAAAGCAACTGTGGTGCCTCACAGAGACTTTGCAAAGCCTTTTAGGCTCTGGTGATACAGCCATCATCTGCCTTCCTCCTCCCATCTTAGTGGAAGTAGAAATCAAGCAACACTGTCGAGCTACAGAGTCCCTCCGAAAGCTTGGGGCACTCCGGCACTTGTATGCCCACCTGGGGCACCAGAGCTTACCCCGGGCACAAAAGAACATCTCAGCAGCTGGCTCTTCCACACAAATAAGAGCCAATGATGGCACTATAGCTCAGCATAGTGCCTTCCAGCTGAAGCAAACAAGGTGTGGCTGATTTATATTCACAAGTACCACCCACCCTCTTGGAGATTAAGCTGAGGGACATAACCTGCTTCACACTGCCAGGAAGAGGTGAAGATAGCAGGTCAGAGCCAACCTGAGAGGTCCTTCAAACCTACTCAAATACCCCATACGCAACTCGGGGCCAGCACTCCTATCCCTGAAACAGTCAGGGTTCAATCTTCAGGGACCTGGAAACAGGGCCACAAGCTAGGCCTAGTACACCCAAGTCTCGATTGAGAGGCCAGATGAGAAGGAATCAGCAAAAGAACTCTAGAAATATGAAAAATCAGAGTGAAAGGACACCCCCAAAAGAAAACAACAACTCCTTACCAATAAATACCAACCAAAATAAAAATATTGAAATGACTGATAAAGGATTCAAAATATGGATTATAAGAAAGGTCAATAAAATGCAATAGAAAATGGAAACCCAACAGAAAAACAAACAAACAAAAAATTTCTTTCTATTTTTAGTAGAGACAGGGTCTCGCTCTTGCTCAGGCTGGTCTTGAACTCCTGACCTTGAGCGATCCTTCCGCCTCAGCCTACCAGAGTGCTAGGATTACAGGTGTGAGCCACTCCACCCAGCCTACATTATACATTGATCAGCACAATAGACACCCACCAGGGTAAAATCACCCAAAAGCTAAAGCTCAAAGTCTATATGCCGTAATGGCTCAAGACATAAAACAAAGCAATAATGTTCTACACAACTAGATGAACAGAAATGCAACCCACTTGTCAATTCTTTCAATAAATGTTAATGGCTTGAATTCCCCACTCAAGAGACATAGGCTGGATGAATGGATAAAACAATATAATCCAAGTATCTTCTACCTCCAGGAAACACATCTAACCCACAAGGACTCATTCAGACTCCAGGTGGAGGGATGGAAAAAAAAAAAACATTCCATACAAATGGAAATCAAAAGAAAGCCATTCTCATATCAGCTAACATAGGCTTCAATTCACCAATAGCAAAGAAATACCAAGATGGTCATTATAATATGAAAAAGGGAACAATTCAATGAGAAAACATAATGGTCCTAAAAATTTATGCACCTAACACAGGTATGCCCAGGTTCATAAAAGAAACACTACTGGAGCTAAACAAAGTGATAAACAATAGTATTGTAATAGCCAGGAACTTCAAAACACCACTGGCAGAACTGGACATATCCTCCAAGCAGAAAATAAACAAAGAAACAGCAGACTTAAACAGGACTCTAGAACAAATGGGCCTACCAGACATTTACAGAACATTTTATTCCAAAACTATTGAATAGACATTCTTCTCATCAGCACATAGAAGATTCTCTAAGATTGATCACATTGTAGGCCACAAAACATGTCTCAACAAATTCAAAAAAATAGAAATTATATCATGTATCTTCTCATACCACAGTGGAATAAAATTAGAAATCAACTCCAACAGAAAAACTCAACTCTACACAAAGTCATGGAAATTAACCTACCACTGAAAAATTATTGGGTCAAGGAGGAAATTAAGATGGAAATCAAAAGTTTCCTTGAACTAAATGACAAAGGGGATAGATACAAGTTATCAATATCTGTGGTATTCAGCAAAAGCAGTCCTAAGAGGAAACTTCATAGGCTTAAATCGCTACATCAAAAATACTGAAAAATCACAAACCAATAATCTGATGAATTGTCTCCAGGAATTAGAAAAGGAAGAACAAACCAATTCCAATCCCAGTAGAAGGAAAGAAATAACTGAAGTCATAGCAGAACTAAATGAAACATACAGCAAAAGAATTTTGAAGCAGCAATAAAGAATCTTCCAAAAAAAAAGTCCACACTCAAATTGTTTCACAGCCAAATTTTATTAGACCTACAAAGAAGAATTGTTACCCATATTGCATAAATTATTTCATAATATTGAGAAGAATGGAATCCTCCATAACTCATTCTATGAAACCAGTATCACATTGATACCAAGTCCAGGAAAGGACACAACAAAAAAAAGAAAAATACAGACCAATATCCCTTATGAATATAGATGCAAAATTTCTCAATATAATTCCAGCAAGACAAATTCAGCAGCACATCAAAAAATAATCCTACACGACCAAGTGGGCTTCATCCCAGGGATGCAAGGATGCTTCAATATAGGTAAATCTATAAATGTGATTCACCACTTAGACAAAGGCAAAAAGGAAGGCCATATGGTCATCCTAATAGATGCAGAAAAAGCATTTGACAAAATCCAGCATCGATTTATAATGAAAACTCTTAACAAAATAGGCATAGATAGAATATATCTAAAAATTATAAAAAAACATATATGACAAGCCCATAGCCAACATCATATTGAATAGGAAAAGTTGAAAGCATTCCCACTTAGAACTGGAACTAGACACTATAACTACTTTTATTCAACATAGTGCTGGAAATCCTAGCCAGGGCAATCAGGCAAGAGAAAAAAAATCAAGGGTATCTATCGAAAAGGAGAAAGAAATGGTCAAACTATCGCTCTTTGCTGACAATAGGATCATATATGTAGAAAACCCCAAAGATTCTGCCAAGAGACTCCTGATATTGGTAAATACATTCAGTAAAGTCCCAGGTTATGAAATCATTTTACACAAATTGGTAGCATTTCTGTACACCAACAATATTCAAGCTGAGAATCAAATCAAAGACTAAATACCTTTCTCAATAGCTACAAAAAAATAAAATATCTAGGAATATATTTAACCACAGAGGTGAAAGACCTCTACAAGGAGAACTATGAGTCACTGAGAAAAGAAATTGCAGAGGATATAAACAAATGGAAAAACATATCATGCTCATGGACTAGCAGTCTAGAGGTCCATACTACCCAAAGTGATTTACAGATTCAATGAAATCCCCATTAAAATACCAACATCATTTTTCACAGATCTAGAAAAAAATAATTTTATGCTTTCTATGGAACCACAAAATAACCCAAATAGCCAAAGCAGCCTTAGGCAAAAGGAAGAAATTGGGAGGCCATAGTGACCAAAATAGCATGGTACAGGCACAAATATAGAGACATAGATCAATGGATATGAACAGAGATCCCAGATATAAAACCATTTTTTTATTGCCATATGATCTTTGAAAAAGCAAACAGCAATATACAACAGAGAAAAGAATCTCTATTCGATAAATGGTGCTGGGAAAATTGGATAGAGACATGTAGAAGATTGAAATAGGATCCTTACCTCTCATCATTCACAAAAATTAATTCAAAATTGATAATAGACTTAAACCTAAGACATGAAACTATAAGAATTCTAGAAGAAAATGTTGGAAAAACTCTTCTAGATATTAGCCTCGGCAAAGCATTTATGAAGAAGATCCTAAATGGAATCATGGAAACAACAAAAATTAATAAATAGGACTTGATCAAATTAAAAAGCTCCCGCACACCAAAGAAACAATCAATAGAACGAATAGACAACCTATATAATGGGAGAAAATATTTGTAAGCTACACATCTGATAAAGGGCTAATAACCAAAATCTATAAAGAACTGAAGCAAATCAGCAAGAAAAGAAAAATCAATCAACCCCATTAAAAAGTAGGCAAAAGGCATGAACAGAAGCTTTTAAAAGAGGATAAAGAAGTGGCCAATAAACATATGAAAAAAGGCTCAACATCACTAATCATCAGGAAGTGCAAATCAAAACCACAATGAGATATCACCTAACCCCAGTGAGAATGGCTTTTATCAAAAAGTCTCAAAACAATAGACACTAGAGCAGATGCAGAGAGAAAAGAACACTTACACAATGTTGGTGGGACCTCACGCTAGTACAACCTCTATGGAAAATAGTATGGAGATTCGTCAAAGAACTAAAAGTAGACCTACCTTTTGATCCAGCAATCGCACTACTGGGTGTTTATCCAAAGGAAAAAAAGACATTTTATAAACAAGACACTTGCACTCAAATGTTTATTGCAGCACAATTTGCAATTGCAAAGATTTGGAATCAACCCAAGTGTCCATCAATTCATGAGTGGATTAATAAATTATGATATATTTATGCCATGGAGTACTACTCAGCCATAAAAATGATGATTTAATACTTTTTGTAACAACCTGGATGGAACTGGAGACTAATCTCCTAAGTGAAGTATCCCAAGAATGGAAAAACAAACACCACATGTATTCACTCTTAAATGGGAACTAATCAATCAGGACTCATGTGGACACATGGAAGTAAAATTCAATGGTAATTAAGCAGATGGAAGGGGAAGGAGGGGAAGGGTGAAATCATACCTAACAGGTGCAATGTACACTATCTGGGTGATGGACACACTTATAACTTAAACTGTACAAAAGAAATTCATGTGTTGAAAATATTTGTACTCCATAATATTCTGAAATAAAAAACTTAGTAGATCTATTTTATGCCTGTTTAATAGAAAGAATTTTCCAATCAAAAATAAATATTTCAATTATATAATTGTAACTGCTTTAGCCACTTCATTTGTTCAAAGATGTTATTGTTTGGAAGATAAAGTATATGGTCATTGTATACAAGCTATGGCTAGATAGCGTAAGCCATCTTTCAACTCATAATTTATCTCAAGGATATAGAAGACTTGAGAGAAAAAGACCAAAAAAAAATTTCTTTGAAGAGAGTTGTCAGAGTTCTTACTGCCTGCATTGTACTAATTAATACCAAACTCTCCTACTATGAGGAAGTGGCCATTGTATTATGTCAAAATTTCAAATCTTCCTCAACTCAGTCAGGTTGCCAAGGCCTACAAGAAAAACATTCAGAAATACTACCATTCTCTGGAATTTGGGAGAAATGTATATTTTGTTTCACTTCCAAAAAAGGACTTTTTAGTTGTCTAATTGTGGCCAAAGATACCATTGCCTAGAGACATTTTAAAGAGGGACAGATATAATGAGGGTAAGCTACATTTCCAAGAAAATGGGGAACTGTAGAAGAGTTCAAAGGGAAGATGGAAATAGGTTAAAGATAGTTTCATTGTCTAAATATTTAACCAATATTTAAGAAGCTGTTGGTTTAAACAATGATTTTATTTCACTTGTTTACATTCATTTGAGAAGGTATAAAAAAGTTTACTCTTCATAAAAGGATTTTTGTCTGTAATGACATGTTACCTAAGGAAATAACTTAGATATAATTATGTAAATTATATACAAATGTACACATTTCTAAAAATATTTTAGTACTGAAGTACAAAATATATTTTATCATGGTGAAAAACATGTGAACTGGCATTCAGACTGTCCTTTTGTTATGGAATAATTATCATTAATCATTTCATTTTATTAACCAGATTGATTTATTAATCTTATCCATAAAAAAGGTCAAAGTATACAACCTTTAAAATTATATATTTCAATGATAAATGAAGCACTTCAAATTTTATTTGAAATGAATAAGACAGGATTAAAATTATTTGTGTATAGGGATATATACAAATGTATGCATTTTTTACCTGAAAATTGTTCATCACATTCACAAATGAAACTATTTGCAGTAATATTGCTGCAGTTTCCATGGAAACAGATATGTGGTTGACATTGACCAATTATTTCTGAACAATCTCTTCCTATAAAAATGAAAAAAAGTTTATTTACATTGCATAGAAGTATTTAATTATGACCATTGGTTTTTTTCCTCAATTCTTTAATAGCAAATAATACTAAATACATTTGATAAAATGTAATTTCAATTATAAAACAGTGTTACATGATCATGGATTTAAATGGAATCAAAATTAGTTTTGGTATTTGACATCAGCTTTTTCATCTTCTGATCTGATACTATAATATTCAAATACTTTTCTGATTCTTGGTAGCTGAACATTGGTTAATTTTTACGAAAATTTAAAATTTTACCTGTGTTTTGATAGTAGATAATGTTAACACATGTAAGGACTAGTTCTTCAACATACTCTGGTAGTACTGTAGTCATAACTTACAAAGTGACACATTCAAATGCGTGTCTTAGACCTACTGCCTAGCAAGGGAACCATTCATAAGGAGAAATGACTGCCTGGATTCTCAGTAGTTGTGCACAAATTTGTAAATTCTACACTTCTTTGCCCTTGCTGGTATATCAATATTCCAGATCTCACTTACCCCTACTGTTGTGGTCCCACTCTATATCACAGCCTTGCATAGCATATTTTTTCTATGCATATTTAATCATCTTATGATATTCTTACTAGAGAAATGTGCCTAGGAAATCCCATGGCATGTCAAGTGGACAAATGTTGCTACAAAAAAGTTGCTTTTAATTTGGCAATTTGTTTTTTTCCGCCGATTTAATTGAGCTCTTAATTAATTTGTAAGCAGTTTTTGTCATTATCATTGATTCATTTCAAATTCCTTGTATACTGGCATGTCTTACTAATGCCTTACTAATGTAGGACTTGTCTTTCTTCTTTTAACTCTAAACAAACTGAGCAAATAAATTTTTGCTGTTTAAGCTATCCAGTCTGTGGTACTTTGTTAAGGTAGCCCTAGCAAACTAATTCGGTGAGTATTCTCAATTGCTTTGGTAATTCCACATAGTTCTATATCTCCTAAGATTTTAACACTGAAGTAATTATTTATAATTAAATGGCATAATAGAGTATGGTTAATGTAAAAATAAGTACATAATCTTTAGATATTTTATGGTACCTAAAGTTTAATGGTTTAAAACACCTAGGACTGTGTTTCAAATAAATAAATAAATAATCTTGAATAAGAAACAAACCATTCTATGCAGTTACAATAAAACCTCTGATATAATATTTCACAAAATATGAATGCATAGATGTCAATTAATATTCTGACACATGGCAGAAATTTTCTGGCCAAATATGCTTTAAAACTCTTTGAATGGATTAAAATGTATGCTTTAGAGGCTTAATTAAATTCCTTTTTATTCACCACAAAACAGCAATTTGAGTCCTTTCTCTTTTGCTCTAGCCTGCCTTAACTTTAACTACCTTATACACCTTAGCATAAGTCAGGGGTATAACTCCTACCCTTATCACCAACACCAGTAGAGTCAAATGAGAATTTGAATTCCATTATAGAGACAAGGTGTTCAGTGGATATTGTTGATATTACCTTCTGAAATAGCCTTGGTGCTTCCCTACTATCAAGTCCAAAATTACTCTTTGAAATATCAAACTAGGTAAATTTTAGAGCCTACAATGGTTTGTTGAGGTCTTCAATTATATCTTCTCACAACTTATTCAAGCTTGGCTTCACTGAAGTTGGCCCCCAGGCACATGGGAGAAGGAAGCTCCCTAAAGCCTGCCCAACAAAATTACAGTTAGATTCCTGAGTGTGATCTGCTCCAAACATACCTGCTTCTCACCCTCCTTCTTCATGGCCAAAATACACTACCAATCCGTTATTTGTCAAATACTTCCCTTTGTGAGATCATCCTAGCCTTACTGGTTTCCCTTATAACTCTCGATGCCAAATCTGTGTAACTCTCATTAAAATAAATTCTTTCATAAGTTCCCAAACTTCAAATGTTCCCTACATTTTCATTCTTTTCACTTTCTGCTGATGGCCCAAATTCCCTGGTGAACTCTCAAGTAGTATTCACTTCAGCCTCAGTTAGCATGATTTACATTGTTTTTAGATTGCCCTTCCTCTCGCTTAATTACTCATGAAATATCTTCTTTTCACAACCTTTCCTGATCATTGCCTCTTGTTTAGCTTATTACAACCAGTTATTAATTATATCATCTTTTCATCCTTGTCACTATTATCTATAATATAAATCACTTTATAGGTGCCACAACATCCATTAAGAACATCAGTCCCGGCTCACAGTTATCTATTCCTCTCCAACACTGCCAAGCAACTTCAATGACTTCCTCACAACCACAAAGTTTTGTGACTTCCTGTACTCAGATGCATATTTATTTTCACATTATCACCCAGAACTGTCTACTCAAATACCATGATCTTGGGAATTTCATTCAATAACTAAAAACATTTATATTGTTCTGATAATCCTACTTTTTAATGCATGAGACATAAAGAGTGAGTGTTGGGGAAAAAGATGAAAATATTTAGAAAATATTTAGAGAATTTTATATGTTTTGAATCCAAATTTAGCCCATTCTAAGGCATCCACAAAATTATTTTGTATCTTGTTTTTAATTAAGTAACAGTAGATGAATTCACTTTATTTTCCTACTTTTGATAGAATTACACTATTTTAAAGCAATCTTACCCGTAAATGGTGGCTGACAGATACATTCATATCCTTGCTTATTCCATTTTTCTCTATTATTAATGCAACTGCCATTATTTTTACACGGTTTGTAAGAACATGCGTCAAGTTCCTGGCAGTATTTTCCAGAAAATGGAGGCTGACAATGGCATCTGTATGTTTTGTCCCAAACTTTACTAAGACATTTACCATGACCAGAGCAAAATTCTGAGCTTAGAGATTCCTGGCAGAACTGCTGTTTCACTGTCACATTTAGTCGAAGTCCCAGTTGACAAAGAGATGGACCACTTGCCATTACTGTGATAAAATAATGTGTCCCAACACTCAGCCACTGAGGATTAACAGTGTGAATTCCTTTTAGTTTGCAACCAAAAAGCAACTGATCATCTGTTATGGTATTTTGCACACAGTCAATGAAAGATGTTTCAGAAACATTCATCAAATTTATTTCTGGAGATTGAAGAGATGGTTCAGAAGAAATAACAAGGATGTCTCCTAGTTGAATTTGCAAAGGGCAAATCTGTGGAACAATGTGATTGCCTAAAGTATCCATTTTACTGTTTACATAGAAAACCCAGCAATCTCTGTAGAAGTCCATGCAGATGTTTTCTGTTAGTGTCCAATTCACCACATATGATGAGGGTTGTGGATGCCATTCTTTCACCAATTGCCGACTGCATGTCGTTTTTCCACTTATAAAACAGCTATAAAGAACTATCAGGCTCAGAATGATGATTGATTTGTTAGTCATTTTGGGCAATTGCATTTTACAGTCTATCATGAAAGTGTCATAAAGAATTGTTGCAAAGTGGTCTTCAAGTATTGCTGGAAATTTCTGAGCAGATTTGTTATTCAGGGATTCCTGGATATTGGCTTTTCTTTTTCTATTCCCAAAGTACAAGTAACTTTGATGACAGTGTACTTTGCCCAAGAGACGGTAGAATTCAAGTGTTTCAAATATTCCTTTAAATAGAAAAACACACACTGTTAGTTTTTTCCTAAATTACATGATGATATAGAAAATGCTAGATATTTATTTTTAGAACAAAGAAGAGCCTACATTGCAAGAACAGTGTCATTAGCAGCTGTTGACCTTCTTTGGGAAACAAGATCAAGAAAAACTGGGTCAAGTTGGCCTTACATAATCACCTGGTATTGAAAAGTTTTGATGTCATGACATAATTAAACTAGCAACTTACTGCATGCAGTCTTTTGTATGTTCTCTTTATACCAAGCTTCAATCTAAATGAAAGACAGCAATAGTCAAGATTCTTCTTTTATGCATGGTTTCAATTTTCTTCTGATGTAAGTATTCCTCTTCTGATGAGTTTTAGAAAAGCACCTTTAAAATACATAAAATAACAATAAAGATGGTTTAAATATAATTTTCATGTAACATTTTTATACATGCCTAAGCCATCAAGTGCCCGTGGGTGACAATCATGTTCCTCTCAGTGGTACTCTAGGGGGTTAGAGCTCCCACATGTATATAAAGAACTTGTAGAAAATTCTGTTGTGCAAATGAGTAAACTTAAAATGAGTCTTCAATCAACTTCTTATGTAGGAATGATGGAAGGGTGGCAGATAAAGAGGGAAAAGGAAGTATAAAATGGAGTAATGAAAGGATTATAAATAGAAGCAATATGATAGTAACTTTCTCTTTCAGCAGTCACCGCTGGTGTGAAAGGAGAGGCCAGGGCATCCATTCTGTTGGAAGGTATCATTGCTTCCAGAAGTCAAGAAACCATACAGGAATGCTGAATTTATTACATTGATCCAATTAAAGAAACAAGTATCTACCAATTATAGAGCACAAATCACTCTAGTACTCTATTAACAAATAAACTGTAATCCTCACAACAAAACTCAAATCCAGAGAAGAAAGGTAAATAAGTGTAGGGAAAACAACATACTCTTAGGATCTCAGATATGTTATCTATTAATTCTGCGTCCTTAGGCAACACAAGAGTTAATTCCCTTCACTTTTATACAAGTACACTGGGGAAAAGTACATTTAATTAACAAGGTAGTATTGAAGATTGAATGAAACTATGTAAACATATATAAGTCATTGAATAAATGGTAGCTTTTGTTTTTTGTTATTGTAAAATTTCACTCAGCAAGTAAGTGGCATATCTTGGATTAAAATTCAGGTTTATCAGATTCAAAATCTCATTTTCTATACTGTGACCATTAATTAAATATTATTAAAATAAATTATTTTATGCCATAATATGATGTAATTAATTTATTAATTCACATCAAATATTTATGGTAAGTACAATATCTTAATGGTTAATCTATATCATGTAGAAATCAAATTTGTGTTATAAATTATCTCTTGGCAAATTCAATTCTAGATATTATAAATCTATAAAATATAAGTTAATATAAGTGATATATAACACTAATGCATGTAGAATGATAAAAATAGAACTTCATAGAATTGTTCTGCATAATCATGTTCACTTTAAATACGTTAATCAC
The DNA here is from genome assembly GCA_028533085.1 of Varecia variegata. Taxonomy (NCBI): domain Eukaryota; kingdom Metazoa; phylum Chordata; class Mammalia; order Primates; family Lemuridae; genus Varecia; species Varecia variegata. The sequence goes on from JAQIFY010000084.1 coordinate 105,010, forward strand.
CACTGAAACTTCTACTAAAAGTTTACTCTTGCTAAAGGTTTCAAGAAATACTTTAAACAAACATATTTGAGCCAAATTTATGTTCAAGACAATGTGGTAGGTACAAGGAATTCATCAATGATCAACTGAAATAAGGTGTCAATGTAAAGAATTAAGAATGAAATGAAGGAGACAGATTATTAGCCAGGCAACCTCATCAAATTGCTATCAATGAAATAGTCTAGAGAGTAGAGGGGTAAGAGACATGAAACAGGGACATTTAATCTAGTCTAGGAAACAAGGTCTACACTAAAATGATGAAATGGAATCATCTGGGAAAATTACAAAAGGAAGACTATACAAGAAGAAAGCATCTGTCTAAAGATTTTGAGGCGAGTTTGACACTATATTATTGAGGAAGTGAGAGAAGTAGAGTTTTCTAATCCTAGAGAAAAAAAGAATTATGACAAAAGATAAACTCTTGATTTAGAAAGAGATTATATCAAGAAGGGGCAGACATTGTCAGCAAAGGTGCTCACATTTCATCTGAAGGAAATGGAGAGCCTCTTGAAGATTTCATGTAGGGGTTAACAAGGGAAGATTTTACAGCAAGTCCTCACTTAACATTGTCCATATGTTCTTGGAAACTGTGACTAAGCGAAACGACATATAACAAAACCAATTTTTTCATCAACGTTGTAACGAAAAGATACTAAAGAAAACACGTTATTCAAGGACCTGCTGTAGGTTGCTTTGCTTCAGTAGCAATTTCCAAGAATCTATCAACAACGTTAACTGAGGACTTACTGTATTTTAATGATATTAGTCTAGTAGCAGGGTGAGGAACACATCAGTGAATACAATTACAAGAGATGACCCACTTATGGAGGAGATGATAGTACTAATCTAATGAAATGGTGGCAATGACTGATTAGTACACTGGCAAGAGAAATATAACAATGCTGGTGGAATCTAGAAATATTAAAATAATAGACTTAGAAGGTGTCGAAGGCTGTTGACCTAAGGACAGAGAGAGAAACCCAGGAGGACCAGGTAGAGAAACATGATGGCAAGGGAGATAGGGATGTTCTAATCACTTATACATATGCTAATCTGAAGTGTACCTAAGTGATTTTCTAGTATAAGTATTCAAAAATCGATTGTATATACATTTATGAACACAAGAGAGAAAGTTGAGCTTTAGAGAGAACCAGAAGAATCACTAGGTAAGACTGAAATATTTTTGTAGCTGTAAAGCACAGATTTACAGTAGCACAGGTATACTATTTTCCCAGTAGCCTAGCTGAAAAAGATAAAATAAAGATTAAGTAGCAAATGAGTTAAACATAGTCACCAATTTATTTCCACATGTACATGCTAGGAAACAAATTACATTTGCATTGACGCAAAATTAGGTCTGTGTGACATTTTTAGACTGGCTGCAGATGTGAGCTTGCATTATTGTGGGGCTAATCCTGTGCTTCTTAAAACTCTCTTGGTCCCTAATTATTGTGCATTTATGTTTTCAAAGAGAAAGTGGCTTGATGCATTGCATTTCCGCCTTGTGAAAACTTAAATAAATGAAAATAGCAGCAAAAAAAAAAAAAAAAAAAGCATAACAGAAAAACCTCTATGAAGTCATTTTGTATCCACACACACTGATTACAAAATGCTGTGGATTTTACTGGGAACTACGGTAATGTAAACATAACATGAATAAACTTTTAAAAGGTACTGTAATTTGGACTCAACAGTGTAATGGTATATGACTCAATTCTTCATTTATAAAAACTCTTCAAACTCTATCCAAAGTAGCAAGTGAAATGGCATTCTCCTCACTTCTAACTACACATACATGTTTATAGCGTGTTTAAGAGTTAAAATCCAGAAGAATTTTCAGCCCATGTGATATTACCATTACCATGTTATAAATTCTTGAGACAAAAAGTATAGAAAAAGAAACTATAATGGAGCCATGTGTATAGCTTTCTACATAATTACAACTATAACATCACTTGACAGCTATGATATCAGGAAAATATTTCACAAGAAAGGATGTTGTGTAATTTCAGATGATAGAAGCCATATCACTTTTGTATTAGCTTTGTAGTTAGGTTACTCTAACAAAAAAATCCCAACTTAGATTCAGTAGTTAAAAAACATAAGCAATATTTCTTTCATTCATACATAAAGATCATCTTAAATGACATATTTTAAAAAGTAAAGATATAAGTTTAAACAAACGAATTTTATGAAAACAATGAATGATTTCAATAGAACATGCTTATTATAGTATTTGGCTTATAATAGGTATTCAATAAAACATAGTGGAGTGAGGATTAGAGTTAATGTATGTAATTTATTTATATTCATACTCAATATACAATATTGTAAACTACAGAAACTTCTAATAAGTTAGCAGTAGATTTTATGCACCAGTGATCTTTCTCATTTTTCACTCCTTTATGAAGTATGACCTCCATGATAAATACTTTTTTATTTTTATAAATAACATACTACACATTTTAGACATAAAAAGGAAAATTAGAAATAACTGAAATAAAATTAACAGTTATGACAGTTCTAATATTTTATTCCTACACTCTAGAAGGTAAATGCCAGATTTTGACTACCATAGATTGGATTGAAATTACACAAGACGGGTAAGAATGTGTGTTTTAGAAATACCAATATAGCTACTGGCAGCGTGGAGCATGAAAATTCTAGCAGGTAGTCTAGAAAAGAGAAAAATTGTGAATATTTAAATGAAATCTGAGATAAAAGCAATGGAAAAGAGACAGCTAATTTAGGAGAAAGAATGTTCAGAACATGGTTACCAATAGGCCATGGGAGTAAACAAAGTGGCTTAGGTGAAAGGTGACAGAATCATGGAGAACAATATTCAAGAGACAGGTGAAAATACTTCAAACTAACCTTGCATTTTGTTAAGGAAAACAAATAAGAAAAAAATGTTTCCAGAATTTTTATAGAGTTGGTGCTTATGTAAAATTATGAAGTGAGTTTATTACACTTGATGATTAAAATGTTGATAACTTCAGTAATTGGAGTTAATTTATATAAGAGCAGATAGATTTGAGTGATATGGTGGGTTTACGGGATTTAAGGGAGAGAAAAATCAGACGTATAAAGTTCTTTGACAAAATTGTCAGTGGAAGTAAACTGAGTGAACAAGAGTTGCCAAAGTAGAATGAAAATCTCATTTAAGACATCAATTCCTACAAAAAAAGCATTGTTTAGATTGAGAACTCTGGGTTGGGCACCTCTCCCCATGTGCCTTCACATTATGATATCTTTCTGAATGCTTTTTTAATATGAAATATACAAAAAACGCCTTTATTCTCCAAAAATAATTTTATTTCTATCCCTCAAGTTTATATAATCCTAAACTGAATAAACAGGAATGAAGGGGAGGTGGGGAATGTATAGAGGCCAGTGATGTTAGCAAGTGGAACGAACCACAAGATGATGTGAGTGTCGTGGATGAGCTGAAGAATGACGTGCCTTTCAGGGTTAGGCTTGGGACTGAAGGAAAGTCACAACTTTTTGTTTTGCTCATTACCTAGTGACTTATTATATAAATGTATAATTTTGTGATGCTTTTTAACATTCTTAAATGGTCAGCAAGTAAATTTAGTCTGTCATTATTTTGAAACTATTTTTCTTTTTAGTACACATTCTCTATGACCAGGTCTCAAAATTTTTAAATGGCTGTTATTAAAGAATACTTATAAGAAATAGACTTTTCCTCCTGTGAAATAAAATAGGTTTTCTGTAAGTAAGCTAGACTAGGAAATGGTTTACAATAGTATCATCGTATCTGTGAGTGTCCGTGTGTGTGTGTGTGTGTGTAGCTTTCATTACAATCTGAGTAATCACAACATATTGGTATAATTATCTCTATTCTTATTTTGTAGATGATTTAAAATAATAATCTGAATGATTAAATGAAGATTTTATTATTGAATGCTTTCAAGATCATATGACCTATCTCTTGAGAGTAATGATATATTTTTCTACAATGTTTTATATTTCAATAAGAAAATATTACATTTAAGAAAAACATCCAAATTATACTTCCCATAATCCAGTTAGTGTCAAAAGTGGTAAAGGGAATTGAAAGATACATCAGTATATTGTAAATCTAGTGAAGAATTGATGATGCTTGATAACTCACTGAATATAGAGTATAAATAAGTCACTATTTTAAGAAGTATGGTTTTAATTACTATTATGCATGTTACATTTTATTTATCTTATAATTAAATTTTATCAAAATATATAATTTCAGGCCTGGTGTGGTGGCTCACATCTGTAATCCTAGCATTTTGTGGGGACCAAGGAAGGAGAATCATTGAGGGCAGGAGTTCAAGACCAGCCTGAGCAACACAGTGAGGCCCCATCTTTACAAAAAATAGAAAAATCAGCCAGGCATGTAGGCATGAGCCTGTAGTCCTAGCTACTTGGGGGAGGCTGAGGCAGGAGGATCCCTTGAGCCCAGGAGTTTGAAGTTGCAGTGAGCTGTGATGACACCACTGCACTCTAGCCCAGGCAACAGAGCAAGACCTGTCTGAAAACATATATATATATATATATATATATATATATATGATTTAATATATGACATGAAAGATATAGAGATTATCGTTGACATAGAATATGCTGTAGGAACCAGAAGTTGTTTTATAACACTATAAGCTTGCCTAAAAAAATATTACCTCAGCAAGTTTGCCATTATCTACAGGGTGAAACTATTATTGTTAAACAGAAAATGCTGATATAATATCAATGTACCTTTACCAAAATGATTATTTGCTTTTAACAAATAAAGCTGGTTTTATAAAATAAAAATTTGAATAAATTGTGCTTTATTTTATACTTCCTTTTCCTTTTTCCCCCACGTTAAATCTAGAATATGATCTTATAAATTCTTAATTTTTTTTCAAATTAAGTGAAATTTCCTTTCTATTGTCTATACCTTTTAACTTTCATTAAAAAAAATTGTTCTTTGTTTAAATAGTGATTTTTCATGGAACTTTACATCGCTAGAATATATGAAAAGCCAAAGGCTATATGTGACTTACAGACAAAAATGTTTTGAGAGTTGAAATCAATTTTCTCATTTCAGGTGCCAATCTTTACTTTTTAAAATTTATTCCTTAGAGATGTTAAATGTTATAGAAGTGATAAACTTTCCTATGTCTTCTGGCATCTGCTAGAGGTATACTTTTCTCTCACTGAGGACTTGAATAAATAATTTTAAGTTTCATATCTGATGGAGGCCCACAGTCTTTGAGGATCTGAATGTCAAAAGAAATAAAGAACTGTGGATACAGTTTATAGTGTCACCAGTATAGACAGGGCCCCAAAAGGCCCTTCTTCTAGTCATTTAAAATCTTTTTTTTTTTTTTTTTTTTTTTGAGACAGAGTCTCACTCTGTTGCCCGGGCTAGAGTGCCCTGGCGTCAGCCTAGCTCACAGCAACCTCAAATTCCTGGGCTTAAGCGATCCTACTGCCTCAGCCTCCTGAGTAGCTGGGACTACAGGCATGCGCCACCATGCCCGGCTAATTTTTTCTAGATATATTTTTAGTTGGCCAGATAATTTCTTTCTATTTTTTAGTAGAGACGGGGTCTCGCTCTTGCTTAGGCTGGTCTCGAACTCCTGACCTCGAGCGATCCACCCGCCTCGGCCTCCCAGAGTGCTAGGATTACAGACCTGAGCCACGGTGCCCAGCCTTAGTCATTTAAAATCTTAACTGGAAAATGTAAAATCAAGGAAATTCTGTTCTCAATATTCTCATCTTATATGTTAATATAAAACTTGTAAATAATAGTTTTGAAAGCCAAAACAGCAGCATAAAATTTAGGATGTTCAATATAAATGAGAAAGTGTTTCTGTTTGTAATGGAATTTATGTCAAAAGAAAAAAAAATACTGTCATAGAGACAAACTCAAGATGATTCACTCCTCTTAAATGTTTTGAGGAAATTAAAGGGAGGTAAACACCAGTCAAAACAAGAATCTATTTAGAACTCAGCAAAATCAGTAAGAAAAAATCAAACAACCCCATCAAAAAGTGGGCAAAGGACATGAATAGAAATTTTTCAAAAGAAGATATAAGAATGGCTAACAAACATATGAAAAAATGCTCAACATCTCTAATCATCAGGGAAATGCAAATCAAAACCACAATGAGATATCACTTAACTC
>JAQIFY010000840.1:0-14711 GCA_028533085.1 Varecia variegata
GGCTTGTGGCCAGGATAAGGAGTCTGAGTTTCCTTTTGTGAAAGGGGAAGCCTTGGGATGTTCAGAACACAGGGGTTAGATAATCTGCTTTATGTTTCAAGAGGATTATTTTTGCTATTGTGTGATAATATATTGTAGTGAGACAGGATTGGGTGGGTGAGAGCAGTAAGGATGCAGTTGCAAAAGTCCAGGTGAGAGATGATGATGATAATAGAGATAAAAAGAAAGAGATAAACAGAGTCGAGATTTCGGAGGCAGAACATATAAGCCCTACTAAGGGATTGTGTGTCCGGAGAAAAGAAGAGGGAGAAAGCAGAATAATTTGCAGATTTGGGCTTGAATAATATGATGAAAGTCTTGACATTTCATTATGTGGTAAAGACTGGTTTAGTATCAGTGTCTGGAGTTCAGCAAAGCTGAACTACTAATTTGAGATTCAAATATATAATCAGTTATAGTTAAAGTTTGGGGAATTGATGAGATTGTCTCAGAAGAAAGTATCAGGGGAGAGAAAAAGAGCCACAGAGAGAACCTTGAGGAAAGGCTACACTCTGTTCAGGTAAACAAAAAGAAAAGACCAAGAATACTGAGGCCAGTGAGATAAGAGGAAAACCAGGAGACTGTGGTGGAAAGGAAGCTGGACAAATAGTGCTTCAAGAGTGAGAGGGTCATGTGTGGGGTTGAGTACTGCCAGAAGAATGAAGAAAAGCACTGTCTTTTGCAATATGAAGGTGATTGTTGACCTTGACAAGATTTGATGGAAGGGCAGTGGGTGACATTTCAGAGAGACTGGGAGGTAGGGAAAGGGAGATATCATGTGTATGGACAACTCCTTTTGAGGTTTTGCTGTGGTGTTGAGAGAAGAAATGGGGAGTTCTCTGGGAGCAGAGGGAGTTGGGGAGGTTTATCGAGATGGGAAATGTTCAAGTATAATTATATGTAAAAGAATGAGCCCTAGTAGAGAGACATGATGGTCCAGGAGAGCAGGAGGATGATGTCCTGGAGAAGGCAGAGGAGAAGCACTTGGAGCATCGATCTTAGGTAGGAGGAGGGATGCTTCCCCCAGTGGGGCTGGCGGGAAGAAGGAGAAGGTGGATGCAGGTGTTTCTGATGCAGCATTGGGCAGGTGAGGTAAGAGGCATGGCCATTATCTGAGAGAGGAGGGAGCCTGGAAGACTGAAGGAGAGAAAAGGCAAAAACTCATTTTCTAGGGAATTGAAAGACTGAAGAATTGTAGCAGGATTGATTTTGCACTATTGTGGGCTCATGTGAAATATGAAATAATGAATTTTCAGCAAAACCAGTCATCTCGGTTGTGAGATTTTGTGTGGCTGCGTTCAGCTGCTCTGGTGGAGGCATGAGAAAGGAGGATGGTAGGGTGCATGCAGGGCTGCTGTTTAATAAGACGAAAAGAGCGTAAAGGAAGGAGACAAGGTTTTAAAATGATGTGCCATGGATTCTAAGCTGAACAATGTGGGAAATTAACCCAAGGAGGTCCTTGATGAATAGTGAGAAAATAATGACACTTAATAGTGTACCTGAATAATATCTTCATCCTAGGAAGCAAAATTAGAGCTGAAGATTTTGGGCAAATGAGAGGACACATTGCCATGCTAAGAGAGCAGGGACCACTGCTGTTAGAACTTTGTAGCTTATAACCACTTCCTATTATAGGCTGTCATGAGCTGGCTCTTTCCTTGCTGATTAGTCAAATGCTTGGAGAAGAATCAGAGCTCTGTGTTTGTATTTGAGGCAGCAGGGAGGGGAAACCTGGGGAAAGTGTCCCACTGCATAACAGTGATGCAACTGTAATGGATAGAACAGAAGGAGGCAGCTTATTTGAAGAGGGCAAGAATTCTCAGAGCAGGAAAAGAGGCCTGGGTCTGGGAGCAGCTGGGTAGAAAAACCTGAGTAAGCCTATCCCACAGAGATCCTGAGAATCTGTGTTCCAGGTCTGATTTTGTTATCGTTAATTATGGCTTAAACTAGCAATTTAATTATATTTAAATAACTCCAGCCATCTCCTCAATAGTACTTAATGAATGGAACTGGTTTCCCTATTGGAAAATCAGTGCAGCATATTGATAAGAATGTGAAATTTCGGGGCAGGTGGATCTGACCTTAAGTCCTAACTCAGCCACCAGTTGGCTGTGTATTCTTAGACAAGTTGTTCAACTTCTCTGAATCTTAATTCCCTGATCTATAAATCAAGACTGATAATAATGTTTACTCATATATTTAGTTCAAAGGCATAAATTAATTAAGGTAAGGAAAATTGCAAAGCTATATGCAATGCTAGTGCAGTAGAAATGAATCCTAGTCTACAAACATAGATGTGTAAGAAAAATTGTTTCATAATTTTCCTTTACATCATTTTAATTCCGAATCTGAGTACCCATCCTCCTCTGAAAGGATTGCAAATTCAACTTCAGACATTGTTGAACTGCCATCTCCTCCCACTCCAATGTTAGTCAAGAGGCCTGGGAGTTTCCATAACACTACAACATTGCTTTGGTACCTTAGGCCCCACTGGTTACTATGGAGACACCGTGTGATTCCTTCAGGCACAGCCTCATCCATGGCATTCTAGGGTGAGGTTCAGCCTTCCTGGATGAACCATGGAGCCATCCTTGCAGAGGGGGTCATGCAAGGGAGAAAGACAGGCCTACTTGAGAGAGTAAGGAGCCTTTTCTCCTTCTCAGCCTTTGCCAACCTTCTCTCTCTTTTCTTACCCTCAAAAATCTTAAATCACTACGCTTACATTCTGGCACACTGAACATTATCTTCTCAAAGGACTTTAGCTTATACAAATTCAGAAAAGGCCATTACTTGAAGATCTTTTTTGTTTTCAGCTCTAGCAAAATTCCTAAGGTGAGAAAGCCCCAAATGACCTAGACATCCCTGTGAAAATAATTAGTTGAATTAGAAGGAGGGCAGGTAGAGAGAGGACAACTAAAACTATTTCAATAAATTATACCCTATGGTGGTTACTTTTATTCACTTGCATGGGATCCTTGCTGGTCCTGTTGGATGGATTGCCCCCTAAAGGGTTTGGTGATTCACGAACTTGGAAAACATTGACTTTAAGAGTAAATGAGGTACATGCGCAAATTTCAATTCTTTAAAGGAAGGTACTAAGTACCAAGCATTGAGTAGGGGATATTGGCACGGACCCATTTACTAATGCAAGCACCACCTTCTCTCTCTTTGGAAAAGCACTGGGTAACGAGGGATCACTTGAGGGATCAATATCTATTAACTGAACATGTAAATGAATACTTAGAAGCTAACCTTTCCCGACAATAGCTGTGGAGCAATGAGGCAAATTTCTTGTTGAGTGCCTGGTTGCCATATAGTCAGCAGACCAAGGAAATGAGCATAGCTTGGATTAAATGCTGGAGCCAGACCTACCTGACTAGACAGTGGTTCATTTGGCTGAGCACGCAGTTCCAGCCCCCAACACCCCATCTCAGTCACTCATATCCAAGGAGAAACTTTAGACATTGTCTGTAATAACTGTAAAATCTCTATTTCCATCATTGCAATTATGACCATTACTTCCTAAGTTTCCAGCCCACTCCCACTACTGCTCTTACTGCAGTAATTTTTCACACCCCCAGAAACACTCAATCCATTAACCTTAACATGTTTTCTCTGTGTATTAATCTCCTCACATCCTTTCTCCCGTAGTTATCCCACTAAGATTCCATGACTCATCATAATAATCACTCTTAAACACACTCTCAAGAGTACACTACACTCACTTGGAAAATTCCAGCCCTGGTTAAATCTCCACCTACTCCGGGTTTGCTTCCGTTGGCTGAATATGACTGGAGAAAAACATAAAAGCAAGATGCCTCATTGCACTTTAAATTAATGATCACATACCTCAGGTAGGCTCTCGTCAAATCATGGTCTCCTTTTCCCAAGGATATTATACTACTTACACAAGTTTCTTCTTCTGTCTCACTTTTAGATAATGACTTTGATTTTATTCTGTTGAGAGAATAGAATAATTCAGAAAAGGATTCCCACATCCCTAAACTTTGAACCTCTACGTTGCCTCCTTACTGTTAAAATGGTGAACTCTAAGCAAATCCCTTGCACTTGGGATTCATTATCTCTCAGCCACACACGGAAGTTGCCTCTGCAGTCATCCCCTCTCTGCCCTGCATCATCTCATGTATCATTTTTAAATGAGATGTAATTCACATACCATAACATGTGCCAATTAAATTACAATTCAATTATTTTTAGCAAAATCATGAAATAGTGCAAACATTACTGCTATCTAATTCTGAACTATTTTCATCATCCCTAAAGAAATCCTTTGCCCATTACTCTATTCCTCCCTCCTCCAGACCCTGAAAACTATTAATCTACTTTCTGTCTTTATGAATTTTTTATTCAGGACATTTTATATAAGTGAAATCATCTACTATGTGGCCTTTGTGATTGGCTTCTTTCACTTAGTATAATGTTTTTAAGCTTCATTTATATTGTAGCATGTATTAGTACTTAATTCCTTTTTATGGATGAATCCCACTGTATAGATACAGCACATTTTTTATCCATTCATCAATTGATAAATATTTGGGTTGTTCCCACTTTTTTTTTTTCTTTTTTTTTTTGAGACAGAGTCTCGCTTTGTTGCCCGGGCGAGAGTGAGTGCGGTGGTGTCAGCCTAGCTCACAGCAACCTCAAACTCCTGGGCTTAAGGGATCCTACTGCCTCAGCTTCCTGAGTAGCTGGGACTACGGACATGTGCCACCATGCCCAGCTAATTTTTTCTATAAATATTTTTAGTTGGCCAGATAATTTCTTTCTATTTTTTTAGTAGAGATGGGGTCTCGCTCTTGCTCAGGCTGGTCTCGAACTCCTGACCTCGGGCGATCCACCTGCCTTGGCCTCCCGAAGTGCTAGGATTACAGGCGTGAGCCACTGCGCCCGGCCCCCACTTTTTGGTTATTATAAATAGTACTACTCTTAATGTTCACATACAAGTTTTTTTGTAGATGTATGCTTTCAATTCTCTTGGGTATATACCAAGGAGTAGAATTTCTGGCCCTAAATCTATGTTTAACTTTTGAAGAACTTCCAAAATGTTTTCCAATGCAACTGCATAATTTTATATTCCCACCCACAGTGTGTCAGAATTCCATTCTATCCACATCCTCACCAATACCTGTTATTGTCCAAATTTTTTATTATAACCATTCTAGTGGGCGTGAAGTGGTATCTTGTTGTGGCTTTGATTTGCATTTCCTTAAGGAATAATATGTTGAACACATTTTCATTTTTTTATTGGCCATCTTCATATTCAAATCTTTTTCCCATTTTTAAATTGAATTATTTACCTTTTTATTTTTGAGTTGTAAAAGTTCTTTGTATGTTCTGGGTACTAGACCCTTGTCACCCATAATCTGCAAACATTTTATCCCATTCTGTTGGTTGTCTTTTTACTTTCTTGGTGGTATACTTTGAAGCAAAGATTTTTATGCTTGGAACAATAAAGTTCAATTTATATATTTTTCATGTGTTTGTGTTTGTGTTTGTGTCATATCTAAGAAGCCATTACCTGACCCAAGGTCACAAAGATTTATACTTGTTTTTCTTCTAAGAATTTTATATTTTTATCTTTTACTATTAGGTCTTTCACCATTTTCAACTAATTTTTGCATACGGAATGAGGTAAGGGTTTGACTTTATATTTTTGAATGTGACAATCCAGTTATCCCAGCATCATTGATTGAAAAGGCTATTCCTTCTTCATGGAATTGTCTTGGAATCCTTATTGAAAATTCTTGAAAATCAATTGACATGAAATGTAAAGACTCATTTCTGCGTTCTTGTTTCTAATCCACTGATATGTATGTCTATCCTTATGCCTTAAAGACCACACTGTCTTTATTACTGTGGCTTTTTAGTAATTCTTTCAACTTTGTTATTCTTTTACAAGATTATTTTGGCTATTCTTGATCTCTTGCATTTTAGCATCAGTTTGTAAATTGTATTCCAACTATTTAGATAACCTAGAAAGAATGAATAAATTCCTAGAAACAACAAATTACCCAAAAGAAAAGACTCAAGAAAAAAATAGAAAATCTCTACAGACCTATAACAAGAGACTAAGTCAGTAATCAAAAACCTCCCAACAAAGAAATGCTCAGAACCACAAGGCTTATAAAGGCAGCTGAAATCTTAATAGGGTACATATTAAATCTGTAAATAAATCTGTAGAGTACTGCCATCTTAGCAATATTAAGTTTTTTAAACAATGAACATGCACTGTCTTTCCATTTATTTAAGTCTTCTTTATTTTTTCAACAATGTTTCATAGTGTTCAGTATACTTCTTTTGTTAAATTTATTCCTAAATACTTAATTCTTTTTGATACCGTGTAAATGGAACTGTCTTCTTAATCTCGGTTGTAGATTATTCATTGTTAGTGAGTAAAATTGATTTTTGTATATTGATCTTGAATCTGTCAACCTTGCTGAACATGTTTATTATCTCTGATAGTGTTTTTGTAGGTTCTTGGGATGTTCTGTGTATAAGATCATGTCATCTGTGAATAGAGGTAGTTTTACTTTCTGCTTTTCAATATGAATGACTTTATGTCTTTTTTTCCCCTTTAATTGTTCTAGCCAGAACTTCCAGTATAATCTTAAATAGAAGTGATAAGAACATACATTTTATTCTTGTTTATGACTAGAATTTAAAAAGAAAGCTTTCAGTCATCCACCATTAAGGATGGTGTTATCCATGGGTTTTTAGTAGATGCCCTTAAATTGAAGAAGTTCTCTTATATTCCAGATTTGTTAGGTGTTTTGTTTTTTTTTTTAATCATGAAAGGGTCTTGGATTTTGTCAAATGCTTTTTCTGCTTCTACTGAAATGGTCATGTTGTTTTTGTCCTTTAGTCTTTATTATGATATATTACATTGACTGATTTTTGTGGATTGAACTTAATATTATGTCCTACTCCCTCCTGGCTTTCATGGCATCTTGTGGGAGATCAGCTCTTAGTGTTATTGAGGATATCTCCTACAGGATGAGCCATTTCTGTCTTGCTACTTTCAAAATACTCTTTGTCTTTTGACAGATGGTAATGATGTATCTAGGTGTGGATTTCCTTTAGTTTATCCTTGCCTGGGTTTTTTAAGTTTCTTGGACATGTATATTATTGCTTTTCATGAAGCTTACTAAGTTTTTGGCCATTATTTCTTCAGATATTTTCTGTCCTTTCTGAGACTTCCATTCTGCATATGTTGGTACACTTGATGGTGTCTTACAGGTCTTTGAGGCCTGGTTATTTTTCTTCATACTTTTTGTTATTGTTTGTGAAACTGGACATATGAATTGAAGTTTGCTGATTCTTCTGCTAGCTCAAATCTGCTGTGGATCCCCTCTAGTGAATTTTTCATTTTTATTATTGTACTTTTCATTTCCAGAATTTCTAGTTTTTAAATAATTTTTATCTCTTTATTGATAATCTCTATTTAATGATACCTTGTTCTCATATTTCCTGTTAGTTCTTTAGAAATGATTTACTTTAGTTCTTTGGACATATTTATAATAGCTGATTTAAAAATCTTTGTCTAGTAAGTTTAAAGCCTAGATTTCCCTAGGGATGGTTTTTATTGACTACTTATTTTCCTATGTATTTTCTTGTTTCATTGTCTCATAATTCTTTGTTAAAGACTGGTTATTTAAAAGAATATAATGTGTTAATTCTGGAAATTATATTCCTTCTCCTCAGGATTTGTTTTGGTTGCTGTTTTTCTGTTGCTGCTGCTGCTGTTTGTTATTTAGTGAGTTTCCCGAACTAATTAAAATCTGTATTTTTGTTGTGTATGGCTACTGATTCTCTGATTCTCTGCTCAGTTAGCTTAGTGTTCAGGTAATGATTGGACAGAGAATTCCTTAAATGTCTTAAATGAATAAGTCTCTCAATCTTTGTGAGGTCCTCTGTGTTATATTTGGGGAGGCTTTCATTGCTCTGTAGATAGTTTAAACTCTATTTTAGCCTTTATTTCCTATTTATGAATAGCCTTGAGGTCAGCCAGAAGGTTAATGCCTTTTCAGGTTTTTCCTGAGCATATTCACAGCCCTGAATAGGTGAGTCATCTTTTAGATTCCCAAGAATGTGTTAAAGCTTTTCAAACTCCACATTGAAATCTCATTTCCAGATTTTTTTCTTTTCTTTTCTTTCTTTTTTTTTTTTTTTTGGTCAGCTTCTTATTTCCCCAACTGTTATTGTCACCCAAGGCAGGTGTGATATTAATCACCTGATTGTTCTTGAAAAAATCTCCAAGGAAAACAGCGGTAGCACTGTATGAGCTTTGATTCAGGTCAAATAGAAACCAACCCTGTAGGCTGGGGTCCCTGGGTCACTGTCACATAGGTCAAACAGTGACAATTCTTTGGGAATGGAACATTTCTGCAGGACTCCTGACTTGTTTTTCCTCTTCTGATGGCTTCTGGTTTACACAGCTATCATGGAGCTGGGGAAAGGGGGATGAGAATAAGGTAAGTTAAAACATCACAAAAATCCCTGTTTTTGCTGAGATTTAATCTGTTCTTCTTGAATAAATATTCCTCAGATCTTTGTCAGTCTGTGAGTAATTTCCAGTATTCTGAGAAAGTTGATTTTGATATTTTTTGCCAGTGTTCTTATTGCCTTTATAAAAGAACAGAAATTCAGTGATCCTTACTCTGCCATTCTGAACATTGTTTTATTTTTGATATCATGCTAACCCAATGCTTACCTCCCATGTTAAAAATGAAATTCCCAAACCCCACATCCTCCACAAGACACTGCCCCATGTCTATTCTCCTCTTGCCATTAAAACTACTTGAAAGAGTTGTCTGTTCTCATTGTCTTTTCTTCTTCTCATTCACCTCCCTCTGCAATCACTCCAGATAAGATTTTGTCCCCATCTTTTTACTAAAAAAACAACCTTTCTCAAAGTCACCAATGCTCTTCATGTGGCTAAACTAGAAGGTCAATTTTCAATCTCCATCCTACTGAATCTCTCAAATTTTATACAGAAGATCACACTATTTTCTTGAAATACTTTTCTTCTTTGTTTTTGGAACCCCACACTCTGTGGGTTTCCTCCTATCTTACTGCCTCACTGTCATCTTCTCTGTGGTCTCCCTTGAAAGATCATATTTCTAAATCTTAGAATTATCCAGGGGTTAGTCCAGAACCTTTGCTATTCTCTTTCTACATGTAGTCCTTGCAGATATTATCCATTCCTATGAACATTTATATCAACTTCATGTTGATTCATACTATATTTCACTAAAATCTAAACCATGAATTATAGAAAAGTGCAGTTCACAGAGTTAGAGCCATAGTGGACCAAAGCATTAGGGTATAAAAGTGTTAGTAGGATCATTACCTGCAGGCTTGCCATAGGGACTTCCACTGTGATAGCAGATTAGCTAGACAGAGGCCTACTGACACCCAGGCTTCTTGGCAGACATAGCAATGAACACACTGAAACACTATGAAGAGTTGTTCTAAGGATTATGTGCACATGGATATCATCTAAAAGCCATATGCAACATAGCTCATGATTGTCTTCCATTAATTGTTTACTGGGAATTGGTGAAACTCTTAGCCAGAAGAAGCTACGTAAATTGTCTTTTTCATGGTAAGGTGTGGCATTCTCTTTTCCATCAATCTAGTTCAGATTCTCTTCTATGCATCCCACACTCTTGTTTCTTTCACTGATCATTTGCCTGGGCCTATGTATTTTAAAACAAAAAGTGCTGTCTCTGCATATGCAGTTGCCACAACTTCATAAGTTAAATGCAGAATGTCATGGGCTAAATGTTTGTGTCCCCCTAAAATTCATATGTTGAAGCCCTAACTACATGTAGAAAGAGGTGACTAAAGGTTCCAGACTATTTCAAGGGAGTCAACAAAGAAGATTAGTAAATGTGATAGTATTTGGTAGTGAAGCCTTTCAAAGATAATTAGATTTAGAGGAGGTCATAAGGATGGGGCACTCATGATGGGATTTGTGGAAGAGATGCCAGAGCTCTCTCTATCTATGCGCATGCACCAAGGAAAGGCTATGGAAGCACATAGTGAGAGGGGAGCCATCTGTGGAAAAGGAAGAGGGCCCACACCAGAACTCCCTTAGGTAGCCTGATTTCAGACTTCCAGCCTACAGAACTGTGAAAAATAAACATCTGTTTCTAAGCCACCAAGTCTGTGATATTTTGTCATGGCAGCCCTAGCAAACTAAGACAGCAAATAAGCCCCTGCACTGGATGTAAGCTCCTTGAGTGAGGCACCTGTGAGTGTGGTTTTTCACACTCCTGGTCTGTTATATAATAGGCACGGATTCATATTTGTTGACTTAGTACCTGCTGCCAGTGACTTATTGCCTGGAAATGCCCTGTGGCTTTCCGTCTTTCACGCTCTCAGAGTTTAGCTACTGGCTTCTGCCCTCCCACAGTGGTGACACGCATTATGCACCCTTCTGGTGGGAAGACTGACTTTCAGAAGGATCAAGGGCAAATGCCCCAGGTTTAAATGCCCTGAACTGCTTTTGGCAGAATGGACATTTTAACAACATTGATTCTACCAATCCATGAGCATGGGATGTCTTTCCATTTGTTTGTGTCATCTACAATTTCTTTCATCAGTGCTTTGTAGTTCTCCTCGTTGAGATCTTTCACCTTCTTTGTTAGGTATATTCTTAAGTTTTTTTTTATTTTCTTTGCAGCTATTGTAAATGGTATTCAATTCTTTACTTGACTCTCAGTTTGAATGTTATTATTAATAGTATATAGAAATGCTACTGATTTGTGTACGTTGATTTTGTAACCTAAGACTTTGCTGAATTTGTTTATAAACTCTAGGAGTCTTTTGGTGGAGTTTTTAGGGTTTTCTAGATACAAGATTATAACATTGACAATCAGGGGTAGTTTGACCTCCTCTTTCCTGATTTGGATGCCCTTCATTTCTTTCTCTTGTCTGGTTGCTCTGGCTAGAACTTCTAATGCTATGTTGAATAGAAGTGATGACTGTGGGCACCCTTGTCTTATTCCAGTTCTTAGGGGGGATGGCTTTCAACTTTTCCCCACTCAGTATGACATTGGCTGTTAAATCATTTTATCAAAAAGACACCTGCACTCGAATGTTCATCACAGCACAATTCACAATTGCAAAGATATAGAATCAAATGAAGTGCCCATCAATTCATGAATGGATAAAGAAAATGTGGTGTGTGTGTGTGTGTGTGTGTGTGTATACTCACATACATATATGCACACACACACACACCCCATGGAGTACTACTCAACCATAAAAAGGAATGAAGTAATGGCATTTGCAGCAACTTGGATGGAACTGGAGACCATTATCCTAAGTGAAGTATATCAGGAATGGAAAAATAAACACCACATGTACTCTCTAATAAGTAGGAGCTAAATGATGGGTTTATATGGGCACATATTGGCACAAAGAGATGTAAAGGACATTGGAAACTAAGAAGGAGGGAGAAGGAGGGGGCAAGGGATGCAAACTTACCTATCGGGTACAATGAACACTGTACTGATGGCAAGCACACTGAAAGCCCTGACTTCAGCATTATACAAGGTAGCCATGTAACAAAAACATTTGTACCCCCTCAATATTTTGAAATACATATTTATAAAAAGCCCTGAACCACAGTGAGCATACTGTTGGAGGGGATTCATTTCCTCATTGCATTGTGGATGCCTGTGACCCCTTGATCCATAATGCAAGTTCTGGCTCCTGTCCTCTGCCCACTTCCACAGTAATAAGGGCTAGTAATATAGTAATGAGGGCTACAGTCTGTTCTTCCCCCTGTGGGTACCCAAATACCTTCTCCTGCCCTTTCTCATCCCATTCAATTCCCAGTGAAGAGCCTTTTCTATCACCTGGTTTTCCTGCCGCCCTCAAATGTAAACAATTTGGGTCCCAGTAGATACTAAGTAAACAACTATTTCCCATACCTGATGTCAACCATTAAAGATAGTCTTCTCAGCTGGGCAACACTTCTGGAAGGCCACTGCAAAATGCAAAGGTGACTCAGAAACATGACTCTTCTCAGGGGCACCCAATTCTCTCTCACTTTCTCGGGTCCCGGGGCACAGTTAGCATCCCACACCTGGGTTTCTGTAGTACCTTGGACAGACCTCTGAGGTGGCAGAGTTAGTAGCAGCAGCAGCTTTTCCTGGGATTGCTCATCAACTTCATGTTTCCCTTCACTGTTTTCCCAGGGAAGCTTATGGTGCCCATCTTCGGAGAGGTCCCCACATGCTCCGGCATCATGGCCAGTGCTCCCCCAGTTGGTGTGTAGGTAAAGGCCCCATTGGGAATTCTTCCCCCTCATTGCTCCATTGCCCCTGTGGAGGTAGATCTCACTGGTCAACACAGTGCCCCATCATTTGTGGTTCAGAATTTGTAAGGTCAATACTTCATTTAGTTTCTGTTGGGGCTACAATTTATTTCAAAATGGCAGACTGAACCACAATTGCAGATTAATGGACAAAAGACCAATTTTATACCATTTGGAGTTTTGAAAAAGAAAATAGCTCCTTCCTTACTGTTAGAAGTTCATTTCTTATTAATAAGCTGTGAGGCTTGTTGTCAGGCAGACAGACAAATGACAAATCTCAAACTGTGGAGGAGAAGTACAGACTCATGTAACAACAATGCTTGCTTACTTGTCCAAATCCCTCCTGTGCTTCAAGTTGCTCAAGGACAGCAATCTTGTGCTATTATACCCCCAACACTCAGCACAGTGCCTGGTGTATAGTAAAGACTTAGTAAATATTTGTTGACTGCATGACTAGCTCATTAAAATTTAAATGTAATGTGAACTAAAATAAAATCTGAAGCCCCCTCCCCAGCTGATTGAATGAACCCCCTCTTGGCCAGTGGGACCCCAGGAATACCCTAAAGCTGAGTTGCTGGCCATGAGAAGGGAGGTCAGACACGCCTCATCATGCCCCCATCTCCTTTTGGAGATGTCCATTGTAGGTCATTAACAGGCCTAAAGTTATGCAAGACAAAGCTTAAACCACACCTGTAGATCCTCAATTTACCCAACAGGTCTTGTGAGTTTGAGTGTGTATCCTGTGACTTGTCTCTGATAACAGACTTCCTTATCTTAACTCAAAACATTCCAAGCCCTTTAGACAAAGCTTCATTTCTTTAACCAATTACAAATCAAATAATCTTTAAACCCACCTAAAACCTGTAATCCCCTGCTTTGAGATGTCCTGCCTTTTCAGGCCAAATCAATGTATTCCTTCACATATTGATTTATGACTTAATGTGTTATTCCTATCTCCCCAAAATGTATAAAACCGAACTGTAACCCAACCATGGGGAGACCACTTGTTCAAGGCTTCTTGGGCATGGCTCCAGGCCATGATCCTCATACTTGGCTCAGGATAAACCTCTTTAAATTATTTTACAGAGTTTGGGTTCTTTTCCATTGACAGTATGGTCACATATATCTTTTATATGTGACTTTTCATTAGAATTTGCTGAGGGTTTTGAGGGAGCTCAGAGAAGGACAGACACCAAAGATGTTTCCTTTGCTTCACACAGGCCTGTGGACATGTCAGAGTGTTGGCACTCTCCCTTTCACCCTCAGCTTTCTGCCTTCCTTCTTCTGCCCTCCTGAGGCAATTTGCTCTGCCTAGAATAGTTCTCTCCCCTGTCCAACCCAACCCCAGTCAAAGGTCTCTGAACTGGGTGCTGTTGCTCTCTTCATGTCATCTCCCTAAAAGACACTGGGAGACAATGATGCCACACATCCAGGGAATAGATTTGCATTTTCCCAGTGTCCTCTGGGGCAGAATGCTTTACCCAGAGCAATACAGCTAATGGTGCTTCAACAGGCTACTAAGGGAGTTATTTTGAGACAGACGATCCTGTCTTCAACTTGTTTTTGAAAGCCTACTCAATTTCATCCTTGGAATCCACTTAAACAGGTAAGCTCCATTTTCATGTTCATTTAAGGAGACATATTAGGTAATTCTTCATTCCAATCAAAACATTCATTCTTCATAACCTTAGCTGTTTTGTTGTTTTTAACCAAAGGCATGGATAGGTTCTAAAAGTCGTTTAAGCCTGTCAAAGGAAAAGATAATAAACCAAATGACAGATACTCTCTTGGATGTATTAACATCCAAACTCTTCTGAATCCATGCTACTAAATACCAGTTGTATTTCAAACAGCCTCAGGTTACAAGGACGATGACTAATGAATTATAGAGGAAGGTAATTAACTTCCTACACTCCCTAGAAGCTTACTTTGTGAGAACCTCTGTGACACTCATTTATAGAAGACTGTAAGTTCTGATTAGCATTGTTAGGAAAACTGCCCACTTCTTTTCTATTTTCAGGCTCCTTTCAGACTGGGGGTGTAGTTCCAGCAGGCTGTGGAAACGCTGGCGCTGATCACAAAGGGAAGTGTGAAAGGGGTGTCACCAGTTACTTCGCTATTAACCAGCAATGATGTTGAGAGCAAGTCTTTTAAACACTCTTTGTCGTGAATTTCCTTATTTGTAAGATGAGGGGGTGAGACATAATGACCTATGAGTTTCCTTCCCTACTTTATGTTCGATGATCTAAGCTTTCTCATCCAAAGGCAAATGAAATATTGTAGGGTGCTAGGTGGTTGATGAGATTTTCAATGACATGTAAAA
>JAQIFY010000841.1:0-14709 GCA_028533085.1 Varecia variegata
CTCATGGGTGTCCCATTCTGCAGCCTTTGAGTCGGCGTCTTCTGCCCCTCTAAACCAGTCAGCCATAAGCTCTGGTCTGCCAGTGACCCTCTTCTATTCAACTTTTCCTCATGGCTTCACCCTTTTACTACCAACTTAGCAGTAGTATTTCTCAGGAGGGAGGAGGGAAGGATGCCACTCAAACATCCTTACCATGCCACGCTGATCACATGGGAAAACAGTGAGGGGAGAAAATAATAAAATAGCCCTGGGAAATTCCAATAGCTCCAGCATCCTATCATCATGAGTTGCTTGCTTCAGAACATCAGGTTCCATCCAAAACAGCAAATGAAAGCGTCTCTGGGATACTACAGGGCTGCCATGTACAGCGGCTCAGGTTGTACACAAGAACACCCCACTCACATTAAAATATCTTTATTATTTTGAAAATCTACTTGAGGATTCCTTACACAAGGCTCCATTAATTTATGATAGCAATTATTTATGTGTTGTTATGGAAATTTGAGGGACAAAAATGAACTGTTAGAATATCACAGTTTGACAGAGTAGTTGGTACTGCACTAGACTTCCCACCATAAACTACAAAAGTGGACAGAATCTGTGAAACACTTATTTTCAGTTGTCAGCCAACAGGCAGTGCAAGACTGTGACCCCTGAGAGGATATGAGCCAGTGAGTACAGGGAGCTTTCTGCCTGGGGGCACTTTCTGAAACGCGGCACAGGTGGGGGCACCCACACAGAACACAGAGGTCTCTCGGGGCCTGGAACGCTGAGATCGGCCCTGGGAGGCAGTGCAGGCTGCAGGTTGCAGGGCAGACTGCTGGGGTGGGGGGATCTGCCGGAGTCGGCACTCTGCGTCTGCACAGCGACACCCGAGGCTGTGGCTGAGGACGGAGCTGCTCGTGGACTGTGTGAAGCCTGGTGGCTGCAGGCTGCACTGGGGTTTAGCCCCTGACCGGTCCACGTGGAGAGCCCCATGGGACCCCTAGGCTGTTTATAGAGACCCCAGAAAGTCCATGCCATCAGAAAAGAAAGCAAAAGCGTTAGCTTATTGTAAGCACTTTTGCAGAGAAAATAGGTAGGGTGATGGAACCAGGGAGAGTGTTTCGGCAGAGTGCAGCCCAGATGCCTCAAGACAGAGGACATGGCCTCGCCTGTCTCGGTATTGCCACGGCCCACAGACAAGGCTGGGTGCTCACGGCACCCCGTGCCCAAACTGAGGCCAGGCAGCACCCGATGGATCCGCTTTCTGAACAACTGAGATGAAAGCCCATGGGCATCACAAAGCCAAGGGTAGTCTCTGGCGGTCCACGTGGTTCCTGCTCGTCGGAAAGGGCCCATCTCAAGTTTGAGGCTTCAGCCCTCTGTCCCCACTGCCTGCCCCCACCCTGAAAGGAAACAGACCAAGTCCCCGCAGGCCAGGCTGCCCCAGTACCCAGAGCCTCACTTCGCACAGGCTTGGCCCTGGGCACAGGGAGTGCTTCGCACGCATTCGTGGGATTCTTTAAAGCACATCCGTTGCCCCCATTAGATGGTAGGCCCCAGGAGAACAGGGACCAAGTCCTTCATGGATGGGGAGATGTAACCCCCCAAGGTCTAAAATGGCTGGAGAGTTCCCGTGAGGTAGGCACAGAACACAGGGGAGCCCTGCGGGCTCTTCCTGAATAAGCAGGGAACAGGCCTCTCATGGCAGGTGGTTCTGCTGCCGTGAGTGGGTCACCCTGCCAGGTGCCAGTGACCCCACCCTGACCCCGAGTTGCCCTTGGGAGCAGCACAAATGCTGTTTGGGTGGGCAAGGGAAGAGTGCACGCTTTGCCTCCCGGGCAGCCCAATCGGGATCTGGGCAGAGGGAGTGCTCAAGGGAGTGGGCACTGCCCTCCAGAGAACACGCGCACAGGATGGGAATGCCGCTCTGGACACGTGCCCCAGACAGCAGCCCGGGCCTGCCTTCTCCTCTCGGCCCAACATCATTTTTCGCCCAAGCCTTGGCTATCGGGGCTGCCCCCCACGTTTGGCTCCTGTGGACCCTCCCCGCCTCCGTCAGGAGGGACACGTCCTCGGTGGTTCGTTGCCAACAACTTGTCCTCGTCAGGGGTGTCCTAGCGGCACCCCTGGCACCCCTTTCTGGCACTGTCAGCCAGAAAGAAAGGGGGCCTGAAGGAGCCCAGAGACTTATGTGAGGTCAGCCAGCAGGGGAGGGCAGAGGACACCACGCCCACCCCCACCGGCAGACACCCCCTGGCCCGACCCGCTACTGCCCCAGGGTGGGATTCTGCCGCCTCCTCCCACCTCCTGTCCTGTCCCAGTGAGGGCGCTCTGTGAAAGTGCGGGATCCTAACGGAGCTGTTCGTTTCTCTGCGTCAAAAATCTCATGATAGGGCCGGGCATGGTAGTTCACGCCTGTAATCCTAGCACTCTGGGAGGCCGAGGCGGGAGGATCACTCGAGGTCAGGAGTTCGAGACCAGCCTGAGCAAGAGCGAGACCCCCTCTCTACTAAAAATAGAAAGAAATTATCTGGCCAACTAAAAATATATAGAAAAAAAATCAGCCGGGCATGGTGGCGCATGCCTGTAGTCCCAGCTACTCGGGAGGCTGAGGCTGGAGGATCGCTTAAGCCCAGGAGTTTGAGGTTGCTGTGAGCTAGGCTGACGCCACGGCACTCACTCTAGCCCGGGCAACAGAGCAAGACTCTGTCTCAAAAAAAAAAAAAAAAAAAATCTCATGAGATTTCTGATTGTGAGCTGGAATTTTCTCCTACTTTCGTCTCTTGCCACTCCTCTTGCTGGGTCAGTTTCAATTTCAGGGCCTTGCTCCTTGTTTAATTGCATCTGTCCACAGTTCAGTACAACAACTAGAATTCTCATCCTGTAACAGCTCTTTGATGACAAATTTCTTGTTCTAAATGACTCCCAGGATGTTCTTGCTAATTTTTAAATTCCACATTATGAGGAGGCAAAGTTCATCTAGTGAAGGAGCAGTCCCAGTTCTCCTCAAAAACTCCCAGGTGCATCTGTGGGGAAGTCACCTGGTGAGTCCAACAGCCCCTTGAGCACAGGGGTGCCTCACAGGTGTGCCTTACAAGGGTGTCTCACAGATATGCCTCACAGGTATAACTCACAAGTGGTCCTCACAGATGTGTCTCACAGGTGTGTCTCACAGGTATAGCTCACAGATGTATCTCACAGGTGTGTCTTACAGGTGTAACTCACAGGTGTGCCTCACAGATGTGTCTCACATGTGTAACTCATGGGTGCGCCTCGCAGGTATGGCTCATGGGTGCGCCTCGCAGGTATGGCTCACAGGTGTGCCTCATAGCTGTGCCTCACAGGTGTAACTCACAGGTGTGTCTCACAGGTGTAACTCAAAGGCATATCCTTCTGACTCTGTCAAGTTCACCGCATCAGCGGCCCCAGGCATCATCAGTAGGTGTGTAGGGAAGTGAGGCGGGGAAGGCACAGGACTGGTGCAGAGTGTGTCACTGGGCAGCTACCTCTGCAGGTAAGGAAGGGGGGGCATTTACACACAGCTGCCATCAGTCATGGGCTTAGGACTCCTCCAGGGGGTGTTGACTCCCTGCCACCCCAATCCTCCACACCTGCGAGCACTGTGGGCCCCAGGGGCAGGGAAAGGCACGGGTAAAGCCATGCAGGTGCCACAGGTGGAGGCTGGGTGAGTGCACTCATGTCAGGGTGAGGGGTATGTGGGGGAGCAGACAGCGGGGTCCCTCCTATGCCGACCCTTGTCCCCACTGGCACCCTAAACCCTCATCCCAGTACCCCTCCTCACCCCACCCGCTCCCCGAACAGAGCCTCTGGCCAGTCCATGCTCTCAGGACAGGTGGTGCCTCAGAGCCTGGGGTCACTGTGCCCCCCGCCCACCACAAGCGAGCGGCTCAGCTGTGTGGAAAAGGAGGCCCCTGGGGAGGGGAGCGGGGCCAGAGAGAGAAGTGGACGCTCTCTGACAGCGAGGGGAGCACGGCCCAGGGCAGGAGGTGGGGGTCCAGGCTGGGGTCAGGAGGAACTGAGGGGTGGGGTTGCAAACTGAGGACTCAGGAAGCATCTCCCCAAAGCCCCAGCCCCTGGGCCCCACAGTTGGCATCTCCCTCACACCCAGGCATGGTTTGGGCTCAGTACCGAGAGCCCAGGAGACCGGATGCCAGGTCTGGGAGCCGCTCTGGGACTGGGTGCAAAGCAGAGGACCACGGCGGCCGCCGCAGCACCTGCCCTCCCCGCGTCCCCCACTGCTCCCCCTCAGGCAGAACTCACTATTTTTAGGAAAAGGGGAAGGCCTCCGAGCAGATTCCCGAAAGGAAGCTGCTGCGTGACTAACGGAGGCAGGGACATCACGGCACAAGGGCACACTCTGCACTCGGCCAGCTGGGCCCATTGTGGACGGTGCAGCTGCAGCCAGTCAGATCCGCTGCCCGGTTGGGACAGCTGCAGCAGCACCAGCCCAGCGTCCACGTGGAAGCTTCCCTGGAGCCGGCACTTGTGCTAAGGAAACTCTAAGCACGAGAGGTGTACCCTGGCTCTGTGTGCACCATGCAACATGTACATGCACAAGAACACACACCCATACGCGTGCACTTGCACACCAAGCATGCTCATGTATATGCACATTCATACACACATACACACACATTTTGACCAGCTAAATGCAGTAAAAGTCAGAACCACACACAAATCTTGCATCCTGGTTAAAAGTCTAGTGACGATATAGGCAGAGAAAAAATGAAAACTGTTCAAAGAAATCTCAGGTAGTTTCCCTTGCTGAAGAGCCCTGGCGTGTGACTCCTGGCCCTCAGCTGAGAAAGACCTGGGTATCCTTCCAACTAAAACATTTGCCTTCATCACTGAGGACAGGGCCAGGCACTGGGACAGGGTGACCAGCTCCCACCCCAACCTGCCTGCCGTCCTGCCCATGGCACACACGGACACAGGTGCCCTTTGAGTTAAGTGAGTCAGACTCACCTGGGTGGACTCCTCCGGTTCTAATTCAACCTTTCTTTTCCACACTGTGACTCACAAAGAGGCTAAAATCTGTACGACACCCAACGCAGATGGCCACGGCCCTCCGCTAGAGGCGCCTGCTGCCATCTGGGCACATGGGTCAGGGAGGATCCGCCAGGTTTCCTCACCAGTGCAGTGTGCACGCCATGCACGGAAAGGACCCAGCGACATAAATAAAAGTGCCCTATATTCAAGGAAGTCAGAAATGCCGCCACCTGCAAGGTGTCTCTGGGACACGTCACCTTCACCACTTCGGCCTGAGAGGGGCTGGCCCAGGAGCCAGGGAGGGTCCCATGGCAGAGCAGGCAGGCCCAGGGGCTTGTCGCTGGTGACAGCAGAGAGGAGGGTCTGGGCTGTGCAGCCAGGCGGCTCTCAGTTCCGGTCTTTCTGCCACCAACTGCATGGCCTCTGAGTGACATCACCCCAAAGGGTATGCCAGCCGGAGTCCCCATAGGAAGTACAAGCCAAGGAGACAGACGTGGGAGTTATCTGGATGACTTCTGACTCCGGGCTGGGGAAGGTTTGTGTGGAATTGCCACCCTTGGTGCCAGCACCTTCCTTCCTCCTCCACACTCCACCTCCTGCCTCCTGCATGTCCAGGGACACCCCTGTCTGGGCTCGGGGCCCCTGAGCACCAGTGTGACCAGGCTGGCCTCCCTCTCACCACCTCGGGAGTGAGCTGCATCTCCTGGGGGCAGGACTGTATCCCCCACCCCTCCCCACTCTGCGCATCTGAGCCCAGGTTTGGGCTCCCAGGAGGACCTGCCTGTCGCGGCTCCTCAAGCAGAGTGGTCCTGTGGGATTACCTCCCTCCCTCGGGGATTAGGCCTCAGGACCTGTTCCCCGGGAGGCCAAACACCTGACCCTCGCCATGACCCCTGCGAAGGGCCACAGCCCCCCACCTGTGGCCCCCCAGTCCCTTCCTGGTGTCTGAGTCTCCTGAGGAGGTGGAAGGCCTCCCGTCTGAGGGGAGGGAGGGGCAGGGCCCTGCCAGTGTGAGTCAGCGCGGCGCCCACAGGGCTCCCTAATCGTCACTAAGAAAGACTTTGCTGAGGACAGTGTTTTCTGGGAGCCCATGTGCACGGGAGCAGTGGCTTCTCGGAGCAGGCAGCAGGGTCGCCATGAGCCTCAGAGAGGAGCAGGTGCGGAGCTTCCTGGACGAGAACCCCGACTTCGCCCACCAGTACTTCGGGAAGAAGCTCAGCCCCGAGAATGTGGCCGCGGCCTGTGACAACGGGCGCCCCACAGACTGCGGCAGCCTTCGGGAGCTGTGCCAGGTGGAGGAGAGCGTGGCGCTGTTCGAGCTGGTGCAGGACATGCAGGAGAGCATCAACATGGAGCGGGTGGTCTTCAAGATCCTGCGGCGGCTCTGCACCATCCTGCGCGCAGACCGCTGCAGCCTCTTCATGTACCGCCAGCGCAACGGCGTAGCGGAGCTGGCCACGCGGCTCTTCAGCGTGCAGCCGGGCAGTGTCCTGGAGGAGTGCCTGGTGCCCCCCGACTCCGAGATCGTCTTCCCTCTGGACATCGGGGTCGTGGGCCATGTCGCCCAGACCAAGAAGATGGTGAACGTCCAGGACGTGGCGGAGGTGGGTTGCGCAGCCTGGGAGGGTCTCGTGGGTGACGCGTCTCCGGTCCCATCCTGAGTGTCTAAGGGTCAGCTCAGGGGATCAGGCCTCACGGGCCCTTGTCCCCACACTGAGAGGGGCGCGTCCTAGAGCCCCCGCTTGTCTGTCAAGTTCCAGGAGAGTTCAGGGGGGTGGGGCGGCCTCCACAAGCTGGCTCTGGGCTGCTGAGTTTATAAGACTCGAGGCTGAGGGTCTCAGGCTCAAACCTCGGTCCCCCATTTCTGCATCTGGGTCCCATGGCTGGGGCCACCACAGTGCCCATGGGGTTCATATGGACTGTGAGAGGACCCACGGCTTCCAGGAAGGTGGCCCGGATGGGGGCATCTGGGGAGCCCTGTCCTGGGGGCCTTGGTCTTCCTGGGAACCAAAGTTCAGGGGAAATTTGGGAAGAAGGGTCAGAGCAGCGGCTGGGGGGGTGCCCAGCAGGGTGGGGCAGCAGGAGACCCCAGAACCCCAAGCTCCCACCATGGCAGAAGCAGGTCCACCCATCGGAGGCCATGCTGGACGCTGGGAGAGGGCAGACCGGGCAGTCCAGGAGGAGGAGCCGGCCCAGGACGGGCTGGGGAGCGGGGCACAGAGAGAAGAGAGATCAGAACAGACTCGCCATGGGTTGCTGTTGGTGACAAGAAGCAGGGCATCCATGCAAGCTGCTGGAGCAGCTTGCACAGAGGTGCCGGGTAGGCGGGAGGAGCAGCTGAGTGTGAGGTGCCCGCTGGGCTCCTGCAGGTGCAGAGGCCCAGGGCCTGGGCAAGGGGCCTCTCAGACCCACAAGGGACCTGGGACCACCAGCCCCAGACCAGCCCCCAGAGGCCGCCCTCATCCCTGGACACCAGCAGCCCCAGCTATAATCCTCTTACAAGTCTCTGCAGTAAACAAGCTGCCTGCAGCGACCTAAATATAGTAATCTGCAGGGTTAGCTTCATCTCCACTTCCGGTGTAAGAAATGGGTCACCCAAGTGCCACATGGAATAGCAGGACCATCAAGACCATGAATGAGCACCCGGCCAAGAGATTCAGCAGTGATGGGGCCTGGGATGGATGGACATTAACCGCCTCCCTCCCTCCCTCCTTCCCTCCTTCTTTCCCCCCTTCCTTCCTTCCCCCCTTCCTTCCTTCCCTCCTTCCTTTCCTCCCTCCCTCCCTCCTTCCCTCCCTCCTTCCCCTCTTCCTTCTCTCCCTCCTTCCTCCCTCCTTCCTTTCCTCCCTCCTTGCTTCCCTCCCTCCCTTCCTCCTTCCCTTCCTTCTCTCCCTCCTTCCTTCCCTCCCTCCTTCCCTCCTTCCCTCCTTCCTTCCCTCCTTCCTCCCTCCTTCCTCCTACACGCAGTCCCCATGGCAGTTCCTTATCCTCAGCCTACCCTGAGCCTGGTGGGTCCTTCTGGCCCCCAGGCCTCCATCCCTGGCTGATGCCTGCTGGTCCCAGCCTGGACTGGCCACTCTCAGGCTCCCGCACCTGCTGTGAGGCCTCAGGCTGTGGGACCCAAGGCCTCCGTCCCTCCAGGTGCCTCCTCCAAGGCCACCTCCCACCCAGCAAGCTGGGGCTCTTCCCCGGGAAGGGCACAGGTCCACCTCCCTGTGTGTCTGGGAAATTCCCCAGGCTGTGCTGGGACTTATTTGTCTCAGACTAGAGGGACAGAGACCAAGGTCAAAACCAGCAAAAGTGCACATTTCCCTTCAGTGCACCCAACACACTGAGTATCGTCAAGGGTGGACTTCTGGGTCACATCCTGCTTTACAGAGGGGACTCAGGCAGCGAGCGCCTCCGAGAGAGCCTGGGCGGCGGGGCCCCCTCTGAAGAGTGCATGTTCCTGGTGCGGGACCCTCAGCCCAGCAGGAAAGGCAGGCACCCGCCACACCTGGGCCATATGCCGCACCGGGAGTCTCTCACCCACCTGAGCCCCGTCTCCCCACCCACACCGGGAAAACAATGTCTCCCTCACAGCAAAGCTGCGGTGGTTAAACCAGACCCTGAGCACAGGTGGCTCCTGGGCACAGGTAGACTCTGAGTACAGGGAAGGAGCCCGAAGCCCCTGGTGACAGGCCCCTCCTAGAGATGCGAGCGTCCGTCTCCTGGTGTGAGGTGTCGGGCCAGGCCGCAGGCCCCCTTACCCCAGAGGCCGGTCCTGGGGAGCTGCCAAGGACGGAGCCAGCTGCCCCGGGCTCTGCTCCCACTCGCTGGCCTCTGGGGGTCCGGGCAGTGCCAAGCCCCATGGGAGTCGGTCCCACTCACTCTGACCAGGGAGCTCCAGGGAAGCAGAGTAGCCCGGCCAGACGGTGCAGTAGAGGGCAGAGCCTGAAGAGGCCCAAGCAGAGGCTGGAGCCCTTTACTAAGGGAGCACATTTCTGTCCCTGCACCCCAGAAAGGGCGGGGCAGCTGGGAGCCAGCGGGAATGCAGAGGGCAGCGGTCCCTGTGGCCTGAGGAGTTTGCCGGCTGTCTTCACAGGGAGCAAAGAGCTGGGCTGAGGTCGGCATTAGGATCAGGGTCAGGGTTAAGGGCTGAGCGAAGGGGTGGGAGGCACTCACAGGCTGAGGACAGCAAGGAGGGAGCAGCTGAGGCCAGGAGGCTGCACTGGCCAAGCTGGGCCAGGATGGTGACCCCAAGTGCCCGTGCATGCATGGGCAGCAAAGCGACCAGACCCGGAGGAGAGACTTTGGCAATGAGCGTATGACATGAGACTGGACACAGTGCGTAAGGTCGGGCAGGATGTTTTCACATGGGAGCCCGCTGTCTCTTTATCGGGGCATAAACATTCCCCGGGGTCTCCAGGGAAGCTGAGGGGGCAGCATGCAAGCCAGAATTTGGCACCAACATTCCCAGGGAGCTGTCGGGCTGGGAGTGCCACTCTCAGAGGCCTGACAGGACGCAGGGAGGGAGGAGTGAGGGGTGACCACTTGCAGAACCAGAAGGGCAGAGCTTCCAGCCAGAGCCCGCCAGGTGGCCACGCCCGGATCCCGGCTGCCTGCCCAGCCCTGTCTGAGGCTCTGTCCACCTTCCTCTCAGGCACGTGGGTCTGACGACACGCCCAAAGGCTGCAGGTCCCGGCACTGGGCCCAGGGGGTGCCTGGCGTGGTGGGGGGTGTTGGGAGCAGTGGGGGCCAGGGTCGCCCAGTGAAGGGCAAGCGTGGCTCCTGCGGCTGACCTCGGCCGGGAGAGCTGAGATGGGCCCAACCGACCCGGAGGTCAGGCCAGGGTGGCTGGGCCTGGGCATAGCAAGGCCCCTGTAGGAGGGAGGGCAGCGGATGACGGGGCCGTGCGAGCATTTTAAAGACAGTCCTGAGTGTACTTAAATGACAAGGGGTGGCTGTGTCAGCCTCCTGCGTGGGGGTGGGCCACCAGAGGCAGGCAGGGGAGGCCTGAGTCTGTTACACAATTTCTTTCTGAAACAGGAGCTGGGAAGGTGTGTGGGGTGGGGAAAGGGGACAGGTGATGGCTGAGATCAGGGAAGGAACCGGCAGAGCAGCGGGAGAGAGAAGTGAGGCTGCATGTCCAACTACGGCCCGTGTGCCTGTGCGGTGCCACCAAGGGTCACGCTGAGTGGACCCACGTGGTAGCTACCACTTGCGGGTCATATTGTGCTCTTTCCAGAAACACTGGCACACGTCCAGGTGTGGTGCTAAGACCACTCACCATGGGAGGACCCAGGCAGGGGAGCCGGTGAGGTTGGCAAGGGTCGGGCTGAGATGACGGGTGCCAGGGGAGAGGGAAGGAAGCCACGGCAGGAGGGAATCTGGAACGTGACAGGGACCACACACACATTGGCACCGATGGCTCACGGGGGAGACAGACTGTCCGGATGGCCACACGTCTAATAGCCACCCTAAAGCAGTGAGGAATGCGTGTGCCAGGCTCGGGGACCAGGGCGCCAAGACAATTCCCTGCCTTGGGGAGCACCCATTGGTTCAGCTCCACTACCAGGAACCTGGTGGCAGTGGCTTCGCCAGCAAGGGCTTCAGTGTCCTCCTGTACCAGGATGTCAGTGCCACTGCTCCGTGCTGCCACCACTACCAGGACGCACCTGTGTCTTCTTGCTCCATCATTCAAGCATGGATTTTCCTGCAGTGCCGGGCAGCACGTGGCTGCAGATGGTAACTGCATCTCCAAGAGTCTGGGAGGGAGAGCTGAGGGGGACTTGGCACCAGCCTCGTGCGCCCCCCGTGAGAAATCACAGCGTCTCCTCGTCCTGGCAGGCTTCCTCCGACCTCCCGTGGGCCCAAACCGCGGCCCGGCCACCCTCGCTGCCAGGGAGGCTGGGAGCTGGCGTGGAGCTTCTCTGGGCTGCCTGGTGGGCCGGGCATTGGGGAGGTGCCAGGGGAGTCAACCCTGTGTCCCCACAGGACCCCCAGTCCTGAGAGCCCCAGGAAGAGTCCCTGTACCAACAGGTGGTGATGATGACACGCGTAAGGAGCATGCACAGGACTCCCTCATTCAGCTGGCACTTTCGCCTGTGACTGGCGGGGAGCGGGGCGGGGAGCCATCCAGGGCCCGCTGGAGGCCACACAGACCCCAGCCCGGCTGGGCCGACTCCAGAGCCATCCACCTTGGTCCCTGCACCAGGGCACTTTGACCTCATGTAAATAAATGTCAGAACCCGGGAAGCAGGAGGACGAGGCCGGGGTGCCACTCTTCAAAGGACAGAGTCCTGGTCACCTGGAGGTGCCTTGTCTTCCTAACACACGGCACCTCAGGGCTGAGGCAAAGCCCAGCACCCCCCCCCTGTGGGGCAGAGCCTAAGGCCCAGGACAGGGGGCCTTCTGGGGGAGGGAGGGCCGGGGGCACCCTGGGGCCAGAGATAGGCAAAGCTCTCATCACGGGTTCGAAGAAAGTCGCGTGGTGGGCAGGGGGCCCCATGGAGCAGCCCCCTGGCAGCAGGGGCCGGGGAGGCCGGAGAGCTGTGGACAGGCCCCAGGGGGCTGGGACTCTCACCCCCAACTCACATGCACACGTGTCCTTATTAAAGTGTTCCACGAACAAGCCACCGATAGTTTTCTTTTGGAGAAGAGCATGGGGGGTGCCAGCCTGGAGGGGCTGAAGCAGGAGCGCGTGGCCTGGACTAGAGGCTTTGGGGATGGGGCGAGCGGGACGTACTCCAGAGGCATCCAGAAGGCCGGCCCAGCCGGAGGGCAGGCAGGTGTGGGTGACACCCCCCAGGTCTGCTGGGCGGAGAGCTGGGGTCATCCGCCCAGAGGTGGGGGAGCCAGGCTGGAGCGCTCCCCTGTCCCCATGCCTGAGGCAAGGCCATCTCGCGTCTCGGCACTGAAATGGGCATGGCCTCCACAGAGCTTAGCGGCCACCCTGGGAGTGCATGGGGCCCTAGATCCACAGAGTGACGGCCTCTCTTCCTCTCTTGCAACACAGTGTCCCCACTTCAGCCCTTTCGCTGACGAGCTCACTGACTACGTGACAAAGAATATCCTGGCCATGCCCATCATGAATGGCAAAGATGTCGTGGCCGTGATCATGGCTGTGAACAAGCTCGATGGCCCGTGCTTCACAAGCGAAGATGAAGATGTAAGTGTCAGGGAGGCGTCCGCGCGTCTCCATGTACCCCTTTTTTTTAGAGACACAGTCTCACTCTGTCGCCTGGGCTAGAGTGCTGTGGTGTCAGCCCAGCTCACAGCAGCCTCAAACTCCTGGGCTCAAGCGATCCCCCTGCCTCAGCCTCCTGAGTAGCTGGGACTATAGGTGTCACCACCATGCCTGGCTAATACTTATCTCACTCTTGCTCAGGCTGGTCTCAAACTTCTGAGCTCAAGCAATCCTCCCGCCTTGGCCTCCCAGAGTGCTAGGGTTACAGGTGTGAGCCATTGCTCCTGGCCTCTGTGCACCCCCTTTGTCCATGTCTTCACACGTCTGCCCACATGTGCCTGTGTGTGTGTGTATGTCTCCTCGGCTTGGCTCTGTGTGCTCACCTGGGCACTGCCCTGTCCCTGCTGCACATCTGTGTGGAGCGCATGTGCCCACCCTGCACGCCTGGGCCTGTGTGTGCGAGTCCACGCCTGCATGGCTTCTCCCCCGGGCAGCCTCAGGGTGAGCCTGCATCTCTTCTGCAAATGCACACCTGGACACCCATCTGAAAACTGAAACTTTAACTCCTGTTGTTATAATTTCTGTTTCAGGTTTTCTTGAAGTACCTGAATTTTGCCACATTAAACCTGAAGATCTATCACTTGAGCTACCTCCACAACTGCGAGACTCGCCGAGGCCAGGTACCTGCGTGCACCGTCCAGTCGGGGCTGGTCCTCCAGACCCCAGCCTTCCTGCCCTCCTGGCTCGTGAACAGAGGTGACGTTCCCCTCTGAGCATGCCTCTGACCAAGTGGGTCCAGGTTCCCTCTGTCCCATTTCTCTGCCTGTCCAAAGACAGGTGGTCACAGGTGGTATTGTGCTCACATGGGCAGGTCCTGGGGGAAGGGGCACTGCTCCAGGGAGAGGAGGGTCTTGTGGCTTTCGTGGTTGTGCTGAGCTGCAGGTCGAGCAATTCTGCAGTGCCTAGACCTGTCTGCCCCACGTGCCCCCTGGCCAGGGTGGTGTGAGGCGCCATAAACGCAGAAAGGCCCCTCCCCTTCTCAGGAACGGCCTCACCCCGCCCGTCGTGAAAGGGTCTGGTGTGATTATAAATGAACACGTGGACGGACCTGGTGCTGAGCAGGCTGAGCTCCCTGTTTGGCCCCGGCTGGGATGCTGGAGACGACTCTGCTCTCCCTGCCCTTCAGGGAGGGTTGGCGGCTCCATGGGGTCAGGTGTGCCATGGCGTGTGGGGAAGCACACTGAAGGTGACCTCCAAGGCAGGTGGTCCCTGGCCCACGGGAGCCTTGTGGAAACAGTGGCGGGCAGCAGTCGAGAGCTCTGGCTTGGGCGGGGAAGGCCATCCACAAGGTGACCGCTGGGCTGAGCCTCAGAGAAGGCCAGCGAGGCCAGTGCTCCCCACCTTCGGTTTGGCCGCCCAGCCCTGGTCACCTGCTGCAAACCCGTTAACCGTGGCAAGAGGCTGCTGTTCTTCTCTCAGTGTCTGCAGAGCAAGGCTGAGTTTGGGGGCCACCTCCTGACCCCAGGGCTGCGAGAGGGGCAGGCCAGGCAGGTTCTGGCAACAACCAAGGGGCCCCTGCGATAAAACCCAGCAGGCAGACACCATGGCCCAATCCCAGAGTGTGTCTCCTACAGGCCAGGGCTGGGGCTGGGGTCCGCAGCCCAGGAAGAGACAAGGCTGGCATCCTGGCGCTCGTGGTGTGACTCGTGCAGGAGGACACTGGGGCTGTCCACGCTCCAGAGAGAGGAAGAGCGTGGCAGGGGCTGCCGGCCAGGAGGAACTGACAGCCAGCAGCCAGTGGGACTGAGAAGTGTGGCCTGGAGGGTGGGGCAGGAGCCGCGGGTGGCCAGGCAGGGCTCAGGGACAGGTCATGCTGTGGGCAAGACCATCTGCTTTCCATGCCGAGTGAGTGGCCTGAGGGAGGGGCAGGAGGCCCAGGGGCTGGTCCAGGGCCCCGGTGGGAGAAGGCGCTGCCCGGGGTGGGGCCGCAGGAACCTTCACCAGGACGCCAGGAGTGAGGGGGACCCCAGGAGCACCGGCAGGCCCCAACCTCTGCTGGTCACCCTCGGCATCCTCCCCTCCTGCACCCCACACTGCCACACACAACACACACCACCCACCACACAGCACACACACCTGACACCACACAGCACACACACCTCACACACAACACACGCCACCCACCACACACCACACACACCTGACACCACACACACCTCAGACACACCTCACACACAATACACACCACCCACCACACAGCACACACAACTGACACCACACACACCTCAGACACACCTCACACACAATACACACCACCCACCACACAGCACACACAACTGACACCACACACCACACACACTTCACACACAATACACACCACCCACCACACACCACACACACCTGACACCACACACACCTCACACACAATACACGCCACCCACCACACACCACACACACCTGACACCACACACCACACACACCTCACATACAATACACGCCACCCACCACACACCACACACACCTGACACCACACACACCTCACACAC